>JAUUDY010000057.1:1315-16628 GCA_032361765.1 Panulirus inflatus
GGCCCACGTTGAGGGACACTTCACAAGTCTGACACAGAGCTACTTATATGTGCCCCAGAAGGACGTACTTACATGTGCCCTAGAAGGACGTACTTACATGTGCCCTAGAAGGACGCACTTACATGTGTCCTAGAAGGACGTACTTACATGTGCCCCAGAAGGACGTACGTACATGTGCCCCAGAAGGACATACGTACATGTGTCCTAGAAGGACGTACTTACCGATGTGTCAAAGAAAGATTGTTGGGAGAAGCGAGGAGAGGCGAGTGACTGCTTGGGATTCGGCTGCTGCCTGAAGAGAGCTCTCGGGCTGTTGGAACGGTCGTTTCCGTCGAACTGCCAACAAGAAATGAGGTGTTTAGGACTGTGCTCTGCGAGGAGGAGGAGGAGGAGGAGGCATGAAGGGAGACTGACAGGGAGAGGGAGTTAGTGGGGAAGATGGCATGTGTGAGGTATGGTGATGGGCAGATGAAAGGTGCAGCATGACAATGATACGAGAGGCATCTGCTAAATCTAATGACAGAACATACATCTTTGAGGGAAGGAAAGTTAGATTCTTCTTCTTGGAGTTTTTGAGAAGATCGGGAGTGAAATTACTGCCAGTCATAGAAAGAGACATCAGAAAAGAATTTTCAGTTCCTAGATCAGATATTGATGGAAAAGAAGTGATATCTAAACAGGATATTTCATTCCATAATATGTCAATGAGATATGATATGGATATGACTTAAAAGCTCCTCTATATGGGTATTGTCATAACAGCAAAAAAAGATTAAGTTTGAAGTAAGAAAAAGCAAAAGTAGGAACAGAAAGATGACAAAATCATTTAATGCGAATAAGATGAAAGTGATAATCTATTTCGAAACGAGTGAATCAAATTCCACGTTAAAAGAAAGTTGAATCGACTGTTAGGATAAATATGACATCAAAATCTAACATCACAAGATTTACGAGAGATAAAACAGATACAAGAACATTGTATTTCACTGCATATTTAATGCTACGGATAAGAACAGATTACAGATGGTGATAATGAGGGAGACAGGACGACCACTGACCTTCTGGGGTGAGCGGTTGTCCTTAGGAGTGTAGCTGTGTTCGAAGCGGGAGTCGAAGCTGCTGAGAATTAGACAGGTACGTTAGTCTGGCTAGTGACGACCTCATGACGGTCCTGTCTAACTGGCTACCTATATAGTGACGGCCATTTGACCCTCCTTCCTGAGAAGGTATCTATAAAGTGACTGCTATTTGACCATTTTTCTGATAAGCTAACTATATAGTGATTGCCATTTGACCTTCCTGCCTAACAAGTACCTTTAGTGATTGCCTTTTATTCCACTAGACAATCTATGTCGAGACGAACTCTTGACCTTCCTACCTAAGAAGCTACTTATATGGTGATGGCCTTTTGATCAATGTATGAATGACCTTTTGATCATTTTTGATCTTCTATATATTGATGATCTTTTGATCAGCCCATCTCACAGAGGTGATAACAAAACTCAACCAACTTCTTGATCAAAGTCAGTTTTCATTGATAATCTGCAAATTCAATTTTCCCCTAAAGATGATGGATTAAAAATTCCCCCATTTTTCCATAAAGAGGATGGTACATATTTCCCTGATATTCCCTAACTAGAATCACTTTTCCTTGACCAATGAATTCGAATTAAGCAAGAATCAGGATACTATTTTCTGTCTACACTGATGACTGAATGTTTAATACTAGAACTGTTTTTCGAAATGAACACACTCCCAATACCAGGTCAATTCACACTTAAGCTGGCTCGGAGAAATAGTTAAGTTCTATACAACTTCTTAACGACCACCCTAAACCATTTACCAATAGTTTCAATTTTACGTTATTTATCAGAATCGACGTCTACATAAACTATCATAATTTCAGGTTCCTTCTAACGATTATATAACTGTGCTAAATCTAAAATATTTCCCTGACTTTTGAAATTTTGCAACTATCCTGTCTAATGAGATACCCGCTTATAACATCTATCTAAATTAGTAAACTGGCTATCTGCTTGTTGACTCTAATTAGCCCTAATTTCAATTGGTTGATTATATTTTTCCCCCTGAATGATTACCCAATTGAAAGAGAATATGATTAATTTGCTAAGATCCAAAGTGACCATTTGTAGTGTGTTTGAGCCCTGCTCAACGAGGGATTAATGTGGGCCTGATGATGGCTAACCTCTATCTAAATTATCTATCAATTAGGGGAAATCAACATCCACTGAATACCCATATAATGAAAGGAGTGACCGATATCTATTGAATATCTGTCTAACAAAAGTGGTGATCAATATCTAACTGATCTGTTCAACGAAAGTGATCAATATCTAATTCATATGTTTAACGAAAGTGTTGATCAGTATCTAATGTATATTTTTAACGAAAGTGATCAGTATCTAATCTATATGTTTAACGAAAGTAGTGATCAATATCGAAGTGATCTGTTTTACGAAAGTGGTGATCAGTATCTAACTAATCTGTTTAACGAAAGTGGTGATCAATATCTAATGAATCTATTTAACGAAGAAGATGGTCTGGAATGTGGCTTCCATCGATCCTCATTCAATGAAAGAAATGCTCATTGTCTAATGAAAACCCCCTCTATCTCTAGCGTATGGAGACCTGAAGTCTAGCTAAGGACTTGGCTGTGGTCAAGCCGGTAGAGACTCCCAGTACCTACCCGACAGAGGGCGTGAGCGACTCTGTGGCAGTCCTGACGGGGCTGCTATTCGGAGGACGCTGGTCGGTGGAGCGCACAGGAGCGATGCCGGAGCCGGCTGCAGAAGGGGTACACTCGACGTTGCGAGGCCAATCACACGTCTCTAGCTCATGGCTGTGGAGACGTGGCATGTTTACACACATGGACATACACACACGCACACGTAGAAGAAATACGATCATCTTACACCTCATGATGACCAAGATAGGATGCGATGTTCCTAAAGGAATGATATGAGAAAAGGGATACTCTATGTCTACGTCTATATTCTCATAAATGACGTCAACACACTGGCTTAGAGGGAAGGAGTCACTCCACCATTCAAAACACGACAGGTTTAGCCACAAGGACGAGTGAAAGGGAGCTTGTGAACCCGAGCTGTTTGTTTATTCTTGGATGTACTGTGTTGAAGTTGACCCACAGAGACAATTGTTTATTACCACTCTCTTTCTTTCCTTTGACCTATATCCATTTGGATCTTATGTCGACTCTGACATTCCATGTACCCGCTAGAATGAATGACTGACTGCTTGTGTGCTCTTAAACTACGTATACCCTGATTTGTGCGAGCTGATTCCTTGTGTCGTTTGATCCTCTGTGAATTAAGATTTTCCGTGAATACCCTCAATCCCTGTGGCCTCCGATGGCTCCTTGTTTACTGTGATGACTCCTTGTTTACTCTGATGACCCCTTGTCTACCCTAATGACTCCCTTTTACTCTGATGACACCTTGTTTAATCTGATGACACCTTGTTTACTCTGATGACTCCCTGTTTACTCTGATGACTCCCTGTTTACTCCGACGACTCCTTGTTTAGTGTGATGACTCCCTGTGTGCTTTATTTCCCATCATCTTTAATTACAAGTTCACTCTCAGCCTCTGTCTATCAACTCTAGCTCCTTGCGTACTCACACATCATGTGTACTGCAGTGTTATGAGGTCCACATACACTCAACCCTTCCACTCCAAATTGACTCATCGTCATCGTTCACTCATTATACACCCCTGGTGATCGAAGACCTACGTCAGCAGCCATCTAGTTTGACACCGGAACTGACCTGTATACCAATCCTCCTGTGCAGGATTCCTGGAGGGCGCCGCCGAAGACGCAGACGTAGTACTGAGTGCAGTCCGACGGGTGAGGGTAATAGCCAAAGTCCTGCGGGCAGTTGAAGGAGGCGATCTCGGATTTCCCAGCAGAGATACGCTGTCGCCGACGACCGCCGTTGAGTGAGCGTTGCTGGCATGCTGAGAGTCCTGTCCCAGCGAGGGAGAGGAGGAAGGGAGAAAAAAAAAATATATGAGAAAACAGACTCAAAAAAGAATGTATAACTCACTAGTTTTCTTGCTATGAATATGAGTAGGGTTGCTATAAGTCCCCGAGGGATAGAAATAGCCAGTATAGCAATGTGTTAGCTATCTATGGTAACCTAGAATATAGATGGGAGCAGAGGTGGTATAGGATTGCCAGTGCATCATGGAAAAAAGTTTTCGGTCACAAAATGTTTGCACAGTCTGTTTAGAGTCCTGTGGGTTCCTATGTAAGGAGGCTGCTGTTAGCTCTCTGAAGGAATTCTAGGATATCTTAGGACGACGAATAACCCCCACACGACTTGGCAAGGAAGGATTTTAAAGGATCTGAAGGAACGGTACAGGAGGGAGAGAATCATTTTGATATAACGCGGAAATATACACAAAACAGGAAGTTTCAACTCTCCGCCGGGAGTCGATTATCTCAGGGGTTTTGCTCCGGTGAAAGTGAAAACGACGACACGCGAACATTACGACGACGAAGATGATGAATATGATCTTGATGGCAAAAAGGAGCAGAGATACATAGGATAGAAGTTCTGGGACGGTGATGATGAACGGGAGGGAAGGGAGCTACACAAGAAAGAGGATGATAATAGCCATTAAAACCTTCATACATCCACTCAGACAGACGGAAGGTGGAGGAGAGAGAGAGAGAGTTGTGAATGAGTGATGACCAGTGACGTGTTTACCTTCCTTCGTTATGTCAACATTCTCACCATGGAATGAACACTGTCAACATTACGGCTGAGCGGATGTACATAAACCAAGGCGAAGTACTAAATGAGTTATGACCAAACTGGGTCTTCAGCATTACATCACGTACACACACACACACACACACACACACACACACACTATCATCTGCATAGCCAAGGTCAGCATTAGAGCGGTGCTCTTGGCAGTTCTAGGCCAGGTTATGTGGGCAAGTGCCGGGGGGTCAGACTCGTTTTTTAACATCCACCAAACTCAGTTGGCTTAGGAGGAAGATAGGGTTGATAACAGTTTTTTTTTTCTTTTTCCTCTGCTGATTGAGAAAGCTAAACAGGAGACCGTAAAGTGGACTGGAGTCTAATATAAGAAAAGGATCACCTTGATACTGTTTCTCGCCAGTATTGATGGATTTAATCTAAAGTTTGCTCCCAGAAGTCTCATTTCCTTCCTACGATAAAAAGAGAAAAACTTCATCGCTTTAGTTGGCTTTATGATGAGTGAACCTGATCTAAACAGCGACCATTGATAATTTAGTTACGTCATGCGTAAAAACAAGATATAGCATCGTTCCGAGAAAACTTTGGCACCTCATTAAAACACACTTCGTCATGTACTGTTGCACTATGCACAATCTATCAACGAGACCAGGACGTTCCAACCGCAAGAGAACAACTCGGATCTTATGACCAATTACGTATCAATTTACTCCCTAGTCACACTGCAGTGTACTCCCCATTCCCTGTGTTAAAGACGGAACAGAATTCCTTTTAGAGTAACTCGTGGAGGGATTACGAGGTCAGGCGTTCCGGAGCTGAGCAGGGAGGACGAGACAAAACACAATGATTTAATCCTTTCACTTGGGCATTCTGGAGCAGTTACGCCACGGACGGCTGTGTTGGTCCGTCGTACCCTGCTCTCGGTGTCACCCTTGTACCTGGGCTAACGTGCTCAAGTACCTTCATTCATCATGTCACTTTCATCCTCGTCGTCATTTCACTGCCGGGATTACTTGCCCCAAGTGGCCATCGCGTCATTTCTTCTGTCTCATCCTCGTTATCATCCCACACGAGGCATTGTCATCACCCGCTTCCATTCATCAACACTCCTCGTCACAAACATCTGTTCATTGTATCGTCGACTCGTCCATACACACACACACCCACCCACCGTACGATATATGCTTCAGTCTCTGCTCCAGACCTTCCTGACCTGATTCAGCCTTAGTCCAACAACCTCTTGTACTCTGTTTCAGCGTCCCACATTGTTCCAGTCACCTTCGTCCTCTGTTTCAGCGTCCCATACTGTTCCAGTCACCTTCGCCCTTTTCAGGGTACAAACACTGATGAAGGTACCAACCAACGTGCTTGTGAAAGTTATACATTCTCTGTTCTAGCCACCCTCACTCATCCAACTAAGCATGTTCTGTCACAGTCATCCACTATGTTCTCTGTTCTAGCCACCCTTCACTCATCCAACGAAGCATGTTCCTCTGTCAGAGTTATCCACTATGTTCCAGACGCCTTGTTGATGCGGCTCCCAAGTTCTCCTCTGGTCCCATCCTGGTTGATATATTCCACCTACCTACCCACTCTCTCCCCTCGACAGGACTGCTCCTACCACTGATGTATTCCACCCACACACACGCTACCCTCTGAGGGGCCGTCATTCTGGTAAACCCTCGCACTTCCACCATTTACCTGGCATGGAGAAAGACTGAGGGAGGAGGTAGTGATAGGAGTAATAGGTGTGTGTGTGTGTGTGTGTGTACCAAGCGCGGTTAAAGAGGGTGCTGTCGTGATCTAGTGGCAACACATGTTGCATCTGGATGTGCGAGATAGCGTTGAGGAAGGAGTGTTGCATCGCCCTCCAACACTAACCCTTGCATTACATTTGTTTTCTAAGGAGTCATCGCCTCCCTCCCTCTTGGTTTTGCTTCGTCACCGAGGCTGTAGCATAAGTTGAGCCGCTCCACACAACAACACAGTGTCATCATAGCCTGGGAGCGGAGGCGTAGCAAGATTCAAGGTTCACTCTGTAAGAGAGAAACATATTGCCTCTACTCAGTCTCTTTAGCATGACTCTGTACAGAAGGGAAAAATTACTGCTTCTTCTTTCTTCTTCTTCTTCTTCCTTCCTCTCCTTCTTCTTCTTCCTTCTTCTCCTTCTTCTTCTTCTTCTTCTCCTTCTTCTTCTTCTTTCCTGCCGACAATCAGTACTCTAACCCTTGTTTAGCGTAGGGGCATTTGACCTCAACCACAATCGTCAGCACACACCCATCTTCACTAACCAAGGCCTTTGACCTGACCTATACCTCTAGAACGAAGACATGACGTATCTAACAAACTGCGGGACGCATATAGCATGTTGAAAAGTGACGTTCTTCCTTCCTCTCACGGTCTAAACTGATGAAATAGAGGAAGTCACTGATGAGTTGGCACTCAGACTTAAGGATGTCTCAGGGGGATCACTGTGCCAGGCCCTAATCATCGACCATCAATTGATATCATCAGATATCATTATGTGGTGTCTCTATGTACTAGAATTAGGGATCATCAGGAATCATGATTGAGGATCGGTTCGAGGCACCGGATGGAAAGTGAGGGGTGAAAGGGAGTGAGGTGTGAGGTATGAGGTGTGAGAAGAATGAGGTGGGAGTCGAGAGCTGGGAGCGAGGGTTGTCCATTTGTCACTCCTTACTGATCCCGGCGTGACTCACGTGTGTTCAGTGTTCTATCGTGAGTGTTCAGTGTTCTGCAGTGTTCTTCAGTGTTCTGTCCTGACTCAGCCTTGTTTGATCAATGTTTTGTGGTGGTTGATCAGTTTGGCACTAGACTTGTTCTTTCTTTTCTCATGTCGTTCATGTGTTCCGTCGCCGTTGACGACTGTATTAGATTGTTCAGCATTCTTCTTCACTTGTTCAGCAACTGTGTCATCTGTTCACTCTCTCGCTGCGCTTATTCAATACTAACTCAGCTGTTCAGTATCTTAATCCCATTGTCCAATGTCAGTATGGTCGTTTTTTTGCCTTAATACCACAGGGTAAATGGCGTTAAAGCTTGTTGGACATTCGCACTATCTTGGACGAATTTGACTTGGAGCAAGATAACAGGTATCAGTCTTCGCTAGAACATGATAACAGATACCAGTCTTCGCTAGAACATGATAACAGATAGCAGTCTTAGCTAGAACATGATAACAGATACCAGTCTTAGCTAGAACATGATAACAGATACCAGTCTTAGCTAGAACATGATAACAGATACCAGTCTTCGCTAGAACATGATAACAGATACCAGTCTTCGCTAGAATGAGATAACAGAGACTCGTTTTTGCCCCGAACAAGTTAACAGGTATACGAGTTCTCGATAGAACGAACAACCAGAGAGATGAAGATGATGTTAACAAACGTGAAGATGATGATAGCGAAGGTGAAGATGATGTTAACGAAGGTGAAGGTGAAGTTAACTAAAGTGAAGATGATGTTAACTAAGGTGATGATGATGTTAACGAAGGTGAAGGTGATGTTAACGAAAGGTTGCATGTGATCCAGTGCTATAAAAGGATGTGGTTCACTAGGGATCTATAATTCACCGCCATAAGGACGTGATCCCCCATCTCAAGGTATGGGATTGACAACCATGATGGATATGATGATCAGTTTATCTCAAGAGATGTGATCCACCTACACAAGGAACGTGATCCACCTACACAAGGGACGTGATCCACCTACACAAGGGACGTGATCCACCTACACAAGGGAACGTGATCCACCGCTACAAGGGACTGATCCACCAACAAAAGGAACGTGATCCACCAACACAAGGGACTGATCCACCTACGCAAGGGACTGATCCACCTACGCAAGGGATATGATCCACCGCCATAAGAGACTGAGACTCCACCTTGGGACTGAGGGCCTTTTGCATGACCTCTCCTAAGTCATCAGGGTCGTAGTTAACCTCTAAACTATGGGTGGAACACACGTGCATCTAACGTGGTGATTACAACCCTACAGGCGAGGCGTCTGACGTGACTCTTCCTATCTCAAGGTTACGAAAACGAAAGTCTGGCAAGAAGGCCAGTTCTGGTGGACGAGAGATGAAGGTGTAATCACCAGCTTTAACGACTGTCATTTAGATTCAACCTTTAACGACGCTGATGTATGGAGGGGGCGTTTATATCTACGGGTCGTAGGTGCAGGTATAATTCTTTCCCTGTTACTCTCAAAAGGGATTTTAGCCCTAAATGCTTTAGTGAATTGTTTTGCCTTGTCTTCCACACACTCTCTCTCTCTCCCTCTCTGTCTAGCCTTCATCTGTGAGAGCTTGTAAATCCGGATGTGTGTTTACGCTTGTAAATCTAGCTGTGCTTTCATTCATATCACGCGTTGGATAAAGTTGGCTAGATATTCTGCCTGTGTTCGTTATCCTGAAAATAATTCTACCATTTTATAAATGGCAACGAACCCATTCCAGCCTCCCAGAACAAACGAGAATAGGACTATGATGAATTTCATTAATGACTTCACTTGATTAAAATGTCACTGAAGAGCGATCACTTCCCCGTATCATTGACCACTTAGTAATGCCTCTATGGACCAAACAGATGTGTATAGCAATATCCTAAAGTTGTTTGTATGGGTAAGTGTTTATGAAGTTTATATACGTATGTCTGTCGCACGCACCGCCATGCAAACATCGAGCCAACACATCACAAGACTTCCTCATTCACAAGACGAAGCTACCACATCGAAGACACTGAACATAAGCTCCTCAGCGTCCCTCCCTCCTGCGTTCACTTTAGCAAGACCAATACACATCCCTACCACACCTCCCTAGACTGTGGTCCCAGCCATATACCCTTGGGTTTAAATATGCATTACATCATGAAGAACTCATGACATTACAAAAGCAGCCTTGAATTACATTTAGACGCAGGCAAGTGTACATTTATAGGTGCCTGTGTACAGTCCGTCAAGGCTGCATTTGTCCAAACATTTGTTTGCTCACTTGTACACACGTGTGGATGACGAAAGCATGAATTCACATGTATATAGACTTAAGAATATTGTAGGAGTCTTTTATCTGTCTGACGTTACAAATATCCTGTCCATTTTTGAGCCTACTTCCGCAGACGAACATCTGCTGTGAAGCAGCACCTGTGTTGACACCTGCAGCCACTGGTGTGCAGGTGTTGGTATGCTGGGTGCACCAGGCTTGCCAACACCAGAGGTATGATTACAACCACCTTCTCTACTGGTCAGTCTTTCCCTCCCTCCTTCTGCCAGAGGCGGTCTCAAAATTACAGGTTAGAGACATCCTAACTGGCGATTAACGCGAGAGAGAAAATAAAAGCGAGGATCCTCGGGTATCCTGGGGTACTCGGATGTGTCCGACGCTACTGCCGGAGGCTCTGTGGCCGCGTCAGGAAGGTCAGCTGCTGGTGTTGTCAAGGAGAACACTCGTAGATGTGTAGTATCTATGCACCATCCATGGCCCTCGGTTGCATGTTACTCGATGTCCTGTCTTGAGAAATGTACTTATATTCATGGTGGAATGAGCTTCAATTCCCTTGCGTAAGATTGTCTCTGATCAGCTAATAAGCCGAGTCTCCATCATAAGCTTGGATACCTTGATTAGCCTCATATACCGCACCAACACTATCCATGACTTGATCTGAACAAAAACACTTTGATGTAGAACATTAACTTCTGAATAAGTTGAATATAAACGACATCACATCATCCTGGTTGACGGCCAGTTGATTTCTGTGATGTATATATAAATGTCATTATCTTCACTGACCTCCAGTTGATTATTGTCATAATGAAGACCAAACAACAATCCTAATTTGCATATCATGTATCAGCGATGAGTGTTGTGGGTTCTCATAAAGTCTTCCTCCTCCCCCAGGAGTACTTGTTTATGACCCTAGGAGTAAGGACAGGGGGTAAACCCTCCCCTTGGAGTACGCTTCGATGTTCGCTGAGGTAAGGAAAGAGGCAAATCTGCCCTAAAAGACATTCCTTCCTCTTCCAGCTAAGTTCAGGTACCTAAGGGGTAAGTAAAGACCCTGTCAGCCCCTGCAGATACCTCTAGGGATAAGGGAAGACCCTGGCAGCACCTACAGGTACCTCCAGAGGTGAGGGAAGACCCTGTCAGCACTTGCAGGTACCTCTAGGGATAAAGGAAGACCCTGGCAGCACCTACAGGTACCTCCAGAGGTGAGGGAAGGGGCTGTGAATCTGCCCCTGATGCTTGGCCAATGTCACGCCAGCCTGACTAGAAAAAAAAAGAAAAACCTCCCACGCCACGATCAAGGTACTTTCACACCTTAAGTTCTCACGGGTCAGACCCTCCCTCACTCCCACGCCATCTCCCTCCAACCCCCTTTCCCCCAACACTCTGTACTGCTCATAGGATCACACACACACACACACACACACACACACAAACACACACACACACACACACACACACACACACACACACACACACACACGTTTGCTTACGTCCGTGCACGCAGGCCAACCTACGCGTCCGTCTCTACGCAAATCTTCTACGCCTGAGCGCCATCAAGCGCACGCACGCGCTCAAACTTGATGCCAATTTCTGGACGCTCTCTCCTTCATTAAGCAATGAATGAATGCGACTTCTGCATTTTTCTCATGTCAATCTCTTATCAGCGACATCTCTAATTACCACACACACCTTCCAAATGCTTCTCTTTAGTCAAGCCTTTGTCTCTAATCAGCATAAAACAACTGGGGATACTAATTAGAATGATCTTTTTATACTTTGATAAAAACTAGATCGCGAACCATCCAGCGGAAGCGACTCATTCTAAAATGACTTAGAATTTTATTGGCTTACTCATCAGCACCCCGACGATAGAGCCCTCAAAAGAATCCGTCACATTGAGCCGGGGAAAATGGTGAACAGGGAGGAACTGTCTCCTCAGACACGACGAGAAAGAATACCCTCACACACACACACACACACACACACACACACACACACACACACACACACACACATACGCCAGAGGAGAGTGTGGAGTGGAATGGGTGAAGGGAAGGGGATAATGTAGGAAGGAAGGGGTGAATGTATGGGAGCGAAAGAGTGGAGGTTGGGTGAAGGTGATGGGGAAGGACGGACGTATCGAACATTAGGGTGACGGGGTCAAGGAAATGGGGGTAAGGTAAGAAATACTGTGGAAGAGATACAGAAACTGAGTCTTGCTGTCTAAGTCCATAGCTCGACACAAGAGAGTGCTAACCTTCAATGGACACATGACTCTAGAGGGAGGAAAACACCACCTATGTATCATACAGAGGTGACTTCTACTGGTGTCTCAATTCTACCAAACTCCTCTTTACTACTTGTTCGTTTCCCTAACATCAGCCTACCATTCTCGAGGTGTTTGTACTACCAGAGGCTAGGGCTGGGAGCAGCACGACCTCCTGTGGTCGACATACCTGCAAAGAAAAAGAATCATACATTAGATTTTTTCGTAATTTTCACTGTAATTTTGTGTATATCAGATATATTCATATTAATCACACATACTATTGTCGTGGGTGCGCTTGACCTATAGCCAGTCAATCTCCCAGACAACACGTACATCTCAGGGAATGTGTCAGGTTGATGTATGGTCGAATGATGGAGAAGCGTCCGAGGTCCAAATGTGTGAAATAAAGTCCATTTCCAACCATTGTTATACCTCGGAAGTGTCGATAACTGGAGACACTATATACCAAAAACCACAGAACGTATAGATATCTAACCCTGGGTGTATTCCTGTGGCATCCTCAGTGTCATAAACACATCACAACGGTCCTTATGACGTGATGTGACCCCGCCAAGAAGGTCACTGAGGTGAATGACGTGTATGGTAGTGACAGAGGGTCTGTGTTGATCAACAACACTGAGGCAGATCCCTCTTCTTTTTTTTTCCAAACCTTTAACGCTTGACTTCATTTACAGTTCCTCCTCATCTTCTTTGTTTTTGTGATGGTGCTGGAGGGTGTTAGAGAGAGAACTGAAGTTGTTCAATTGTTATTAACTGAATCTTAGGGACTAGAACACTGTAAAGCAAAGAGTATTTGAAGGATAAAGACATCTGGTCAGAGCCAAGTGCTTGAGTGAAAATCTCGAGACTTCGACGCTCAGAGAATAATTTAGGGGAAGTCCAAGAGGACACTCAGGTAGCTGTGAATGACTGAGGACGTCAATAAATAGAAAAAAAGTGATATATATAGTTGAAGACACCGCACTACGCCGAGCAGAACACACGGAGGGGTCTCTGAATACCTCCATGAAGGTCGTGTCGAAGGTATGACAAGAAAAAAAAGAAGTACTGGTGAGAGAGATAGCTATGGCGTGCCGCCAAATTATGCTATGAAGTTTTTTCCCTCTCCAGCTGCTCGTGATGTAACTTGAGTCGTCGCTCTTATGCAAGTCTTGTCTCCGGCGGGATTGAGGCGGGCACGCCTCGCGCGCGCAAGCCCTCCCTCGCCCAGCATCGTCGCTTCGTGATGTGTGGCACATAGGCGACCTCACCACCCCACCACCCACATAGTGCTTCGAGACTCACACACACACACCCCAGGAGGCGAGACCCGCCTCACCCTCCCTGCTTGCCTGCCTGTGTGTCTGCTCGCTCTCCGCCGCCTTCCTCGCCACACCGGACATAGCCTCGCCTGCCTCTATGCTCAAGCATTGTTCCCTCACACCTGCACCCTCCCACGGTCGGGGAAGGTATGAGGATAATAGTTTCCCGTTCCTTGGTATCTACCCTCCCACTTCTGTTCTTCCTCCCCTTCCATTTCTCACCTAATTGCTCGTTCATATGTCTTTGGTCTTGACCTCTTACTTTCGCTTCTCCTTCTACCATTTCTATACTACTTTTCTCTACCTTCGCATCTACTCTTCATCTATCTACCCTACCTCACATTTCTTAAGTCTTCTACCCTCTTCTAAGACCCATCTTCTTTCCCCTCACTGGCTTTTCCAACCCTCAGCAGTTCCTCTACATCATCTTCGTCATCTTCAAGACACCAGTCCCTCTACAATCTACATCCACACCATCAGCTTCAGACACAAGTTCCCATTCACTATGAGAGTGACATCTGACGAGGGGAAATTTCGTCATTGCGTAACCAAATGAACTCGTGACAGATCGCCATCCACTTCCTCTCTTGATCATAACACGTCTAGCTATTCATCTGCCTATGTGTATCTGTCTTTATGTATGTATGTACGTAAACAGAGATATTTCATTGTATACTTCCAAAACCTTTTTTTTTCTATACTTTAAGCAAGTATTCTGAATATGCTTATGTGATTATATTGCGATTTGTCGTAAGTCTTCAACTGTGATTATATTGCGATTTGTCGTAAGTCTTCAACTGTTACCGTTCACTTATGTATTTGGCAGTTTATGGACTGACACGACTCTCACTTTCATCTTTCCTCATCTGTGCGGAAGTAAGACCTACACTCACTTAAGGTAGTTACCATACTCGCCTTACCATTACTACACACACACTCGCACGATAAGATCTCTCGAACTCAAACTCTTAGCACGACTAGAGAGAGAAGGTTTGGGTCGACAGTCGCTAGACCAAAAATCAAGTTGCAGCTCTTTTAAAGTCATGTATGAAGAACCTGAGGTCCTAACAGGTAGATGGGAAAGTGAGAGTGGATATGGGTGAACGTATATTCCCGGTGTTCAATACCTTACGTGTAGGACTGGTTCCGTCAACGGGTGCTTCTTAGTGATCCAATCCGTCTACTGGAAGAGTCTTAATTTCGTCTCATCTAGTCCCCGTTCACACCACATCAAGTATAAGACCCATAGCCAGAGTAGACACTAGATATGCTATACACGAAACCACCGTATTATCTATCGTCAGTCTAACAAGATTAGTAGACAAAAAAAAAGTGAAAACATTTGTAGTTATAACCAATACAGTGGGCAAGTCAAAGCAACATGACCCTCTACACCAGAACGAATTCGGATTTTGGTCATCGACCCAAGAGAATCTGTCTTCACCAAAACGTGAACGATATCTGTGGTCGACACATGACAGTATCTTCAGCCAGTACACCTTCAGGAGGATGGTGTTTGGCGTCGCAATGCGTCAGGATGCTCTTCTCTTAGTGTGATAAAAGGACGAAGAAGAGGAGGAGGAGGAGGAGAATGAAGATGATCAGGAGGGCCTTCTCTCACTGTGATAAAAGGAAGAGGAGGAGGAGGAGGAGGAGAAGGAGAAGAAGAAGAACGAAGATGAAGAAGATGAGACGCCGTGCGTGAGTGTATGTGAGTCTTTGTGCAGGAGAGTGAATGTAAATTATTGGTCTGGAGTCACTGCCTGGTTGTGAAGACGGACCTTGGCATGACTGATGACCATGGTCGCGTTCCTACCGCTCTGCCTGCATCACACACGGCTTAAAGTACACACGTTTAATGCTTCCTACTCACGGGGTAATGACACACACACACACACACACACACACACACACACACACACACACACA
>JAUUDY010000168.1:2718-16626 GCA_032361765.1 Panulirus inflatus
AAAAGATACAGTACTGGAACTACTGTCCTTACAGATGACTAGGGCATTAAGCTTCACTTTCTGGATCCTCTGCCTCAGCCACAGCAGGATCAGGAGCTCGTTTAACCTCACTGCTCTTTGAGGCAACTGGAGGTGTCCTCGGAGAGTCGTGCAAATCACCATCAAGGATGAGGAACTGACCATCAGAGCTTACTGGAGGGGGGTCATCGATGTCTGGGAGTTGGGCTATATTGTCCAACAAGAGCTTCTGTTAAGAAAATAAATGCAGTTTTCAAACATTATTAAAATTAAAATCATCAGACAAAATCAAGTACTCGATATGACATCCATCTACTAGGATATGAATTCTAAGGCACCCATCACTGCCCAAAACACTTGTACTTAAGCTTAAGTGGCTAATCTGGTAAACAATGTGTTTTTCCAAAATTACAAAATCTAAATTATTTTTTCATGTTCGTTCATTGTTTCCTGAGCGAGGCAGCAATAAATGAAGAAACAACACTCAATCGCACAATTCCACTCTACAGCTCTCATGTATGATGCACCAAAACCTAAGCCCCACAGACCTTTAAGTGATCTCCTCTGACTACTTCGTATGTCCTGGTTCAACTCACTGGCAGACAGCCCATCACCCCCTGTGTACCACATCACTCCAGTTCACTCTATCCCATGCATTCCTCATACCCTTATGCATGCTTAGGCTGCAATAACTCTGTGTCTTTCACTCCATCCTTCCATCTTGTTTGATCTTCCCCTTCTTCTTAGTTAGTCTCTCCTCACTCATTCTAATCATATAAATAAAACTTATGAAATGTAAGATACCATAAACTTGCCAATGAAGCATATAATATGCTTTTCCTAAACTAGGAGTTAAAGTTTTAATTCTTAATAGAAAAAAAAAAATTGCATGAATCTTACTATTGATATATAAAAAAGCTATTCTTTATGCATTATAGGCAAGCCAAGAAATTCAAGTGTGTAATGATAAAGGATAAGAATGGCCATTTTCTCATTTTATAAGTAAGGCTTCAAATAGCCACCATCAATGTGAAGCTTTATTAATAAAGTGGTAGTCTGTAAAATGGGGCACATGTTCAAAAGTATGTTCTACTCTCTTTCACACAGTCTTCAGTCTTTTCATCCTCCATCTACCTCAGGATAATCAGACCAACTTAACTTTCTAATGGGCCCAAGACACTTACATTATCATCAGCCAGTGGGAGACCATAAAAGAGCATGAAAGTGCTCTACTCACCGTTTCTTGTTTTCTTTTCTTCTCCAATGTCTTCTTTTCCACGAGCTGATCATATGCTGCCTTTGCCGCCACTCCTAATGCAGTGCAGATATCAGTCCCGCTGCCATCCGATTCAAACACAAAGCAGGAATACCTGCTGTTGTCTGCACCATCACTGTCACTTTGCCGAACTATGTATCCCACCAGTCTAAAATGATTCATGAGATGCAGAATTAAAAGTGCCATTTTGCTATGAGTGAAGAAATGAAATACATAGCACATAACACATAGAGACAAAGCCAAACATGATATAGTGACTGAGAAACATAATACAAGAAATAACGGTAAAGAAAGCTTTTGATAAGAAGTTTCCACAACAGCTAAAGGTATGGGTAAATGTACGATGATATGAAGATATCAAGATTAAGTATGGATCACAACACTAAATATAGCAGCAGTCCAAATACATATCTGAAACAACATAACAACACCTATGTTTCTACAAACCAGGACACCCCTTGCAGATAGAACATGCATCCTTAGGAAAAACAAGAAAACTAAGTATGTATTTGTGTATGTGTGTACATATCTTCCCACTAAAAACTACCTACAGAAATTTTGCTATGAGGTTGGGCTAGAACTTAGCACTTGCTGCATATATGTCTTTCAAAATGCTCAACCTCTGCTGCCACACACACACACACACACCACGCAACATCTCAATGTTGATTTCATCTGGAGCCATTTTCAGCTGTTTGTCGAGTCTTGCTGCTTCTGTACTCATTCCTTTCAGATCTTTCATTTTAGTTGCCACTAAACCAAAAGAGTACTCTCATCTTTCTTGCTAACCTTAAAAGCAATTTTGCTTTATGCCTTTTTGACATACTTCATAGAATTTTTGTAACTATATAATTTTTTCCATAGTGAAATTTTCATTCCCATTAAATTTTCCTTAATTCTTTCAATTTGTCCATTTGCATAATCATCATCTATCTTTCACTTCTTTTCTCTACATTGTACGTTCAAGTCCTTTCAACCTTTCATGTTACTCTACGTGCTGCATTCCCAGGACTCAGTTCGTAAAGTGCCTCTGAATATTTCCCAGTTTATCAATTCCAACTTGTTTATTCTGTGATCCTAAAACACGTTTTATCTATATGCTTCATTTATATAAATTGATCAGTTCCATTTTCAGCTTTATGCCTCTTGCAAAGAAAGATCAAATTATCAAACCACTCATTACCAAATTTGCTGATGAGGTTCTCTTAATGCGATCCTCAAATTTCAGCTTTCATATCTGATAATTCCATGGTCATTAAAATTTTCTTCACTTTCAATCTCTTTTCCTACTAGATCCTTACAAAGTGTCACTGTTATACTGCTACTAATTCTAAGAAACTGTGTACATGTCACTCAATCTGTGTTCAAATCTGGATGTTTACAGCAATTATCTCAAAGTTCTTGTGGCTTATCTTCATTATTTGTTTTTCTTCTGATTCACTATGAACACATACTGTAGTTAACAAATTGCTTTCATCATCGTTGATATACCCATCAAAATCAACTACCTTAGTTTTGAATTTCAACTGCACAAACTTTCTTTTCTTCTGACCTTTGTTTGTGGTCTTATCATAATTCACTTTCTCAAGCTGTATACCTGCTCAGTTCTACTTTTCATTCTATCTTCACCAAAATTTGTGTTAAGACGACAGAAGGACAAATTCAAGAGATGCAACAACACATCTTTATATAATTCTTTTCGCATTGTTTCCACTTCTTGCAATACTACACCCAGATGCTTTTTATCTTTTGGTTTCATTATGAGGGAAGATATTTATGAAATATCACATCAATAAAAGAGAGAAGCACGGAGTCTTGCTGTAGTGTATTCTGACTATGAGAACAAGGACTATGCAGTGGCATGGGCTGGGGCATCATACAAAGCTAACAATTCTGGAAACTCATGCTCCAAGAAAATGGTAAAGTTTAATGTGCTGGACAAAGAATTTTGGAAGTTTAAAGATTTTAAGAGAGAAACGTTTGATAATCTACCTATACAAAGGAGAACTCTAAGAGTTAAAAGCTTTACATCAATGCCAGTTCAAATCAAAATGAGAAAAAACATTTTGGTAAGCACAAAAAAAAGGAAACATAAATACTGATTAGAACAGATACAAAGGAGGGAAATATGAGTGAGAGTAAGAAGGGATTAAAAATTCAGGGATTTAAAGCATAGAAGAAGAAACATGGCAAAGAAAGAGGAAATATTAACATTACAGCTACTAAAACAAGGATTCGAAGTATAAACATAAGTCCTTTCACAGAATATCTAAAAAATATAAACTGATATATATTATCAAAATGAGCACAGATATATCCACTCACCTCATTCACTGTAAATGTACAAAATGAATACTGTACGGTGTCTATACCGTCTAGTGCAGTACTTACTTATGGTTTTCACTGTGAGTGGCCCAATAGGCAACATCTTTCAAGTTATGTTGGAGACGAATAGTCTTGGTAGCAGCATCAGACAGTACAAGATACATGTTGGAAATAGAGAGTCGTAATTCATTTGTTGAGAAAACATTGTGGATGGCTCGGGCCGCTATGATCCTCCTCATTACTTCACATACCACACCCTGCCCTGAAGAATATTATTCATTGTTGTTGTTTGAGATTTGCCAAGACTTACCCTGGCAAGGGCCTTGTCCTGGTACAGCTTATTCCATCATACCCCCACAACCCCATGACCTCCTTCATATTATTCATTCATTACTGCATAACATCAAACACTTCATAAAAAAAAATCACAGACTAGTACAATACCTACTTAAGCAGACTTCAAATTATTCTACAATTTTCAATATATAACAAAATCTCGGAGTAGAAATCTATTGCCAAAATTTGTATCCATGAAAAACTGAATGTCTTTTTCTCATAGTGCCAAAGAGCATGATGACAATCCTGGAAAAGATTGATAATGTCTCATTCAGAAAGAAGAATTAAAAGATTATAATATTAGGTGCTGTTCATGAAAATATAAACAATAAAGGACACTACCATCGTGGTAAAATGATGCACTGGTGAGAAAAACGGAAATGCATTCAGTACGAGCATGTGATACAAATATATCATAAAGAACTATACCAACATAACATGTAACTGCCCTTTCAAGACTACACAAAGGCACACTTGCAATCTAGCCAAGAATCAATCGCACGGGAATGAAATGCAATGGTTTAATCAAAAGTGAAAATATGTCCTTTGGGTGAATCTCCCTAATAATGGTATGAAAAACCAGAAAGTGTCTTTACTATTAATGGAATGCGCACAGTAAACGACCATGTGGTCAGCATAATAATCAAATGAATTTGGAGTGCAATGAATATCTCATAACTAAAACTATATCCATGAACCTATCAAACAACCCCCTAGGGCAGCTAAATATACACAAATAAACATACATATATAAACTGTGCATATTTGATCACTGTCTCCCACGTTAGCGAGGTAGTGTGAGGAACAGATGAAAAAAGGCCACATCCACTCATATCCATTATTTAGCCATCATGTGCAATGCACCAAACCAAAGCTCCCTTTAAAAAACACCCAAGCCCCAAAGGCCTTTCCATGGTTTACCCTGGATGCTTCACATGCCCTGGTTCATTCCAATGACAGCTTGTCAACCCCAGTGTACTACATCGTTCCAATTTACATTAACCCTTGCACACCTTTCACTCTCCTGCATGTTCAGGCCCTGATTGCTCAGAATTTTTTTCACTCCACTCTCCTTGTCTCCTCCACTTCTGACATATATCCTCTTTGTCAACCTTTATATACTTTTTCTCTTCATTTATCCAAACCATTTTAACACACCCTCCTCAGCTTTCTCAACTACTTTTTTTATTGTCATACCTCTCTCATACCCCTTCATTACTTACTTGAAAACCACCTCCCATTACATGCTGTTCTCAAAAATTCCACTTCCCACACACATCCACCCTCATCTGCACAGCCTTATCTATAGCCCATGCCTTGCATCTTTATAATATTGTTGGGACCAGCATGCCTTCATATGTATCCATTTTTGCCTTCCCAGATAATGTTCTCTTTCCACACATTTCTCAATGCTCCCAAAACCTTTAGCCTAAAACCTCACCCTGTGACTCGCTTCCCTTTCTATGGTTTCATCCACTGTCGTGTCCACTCCAGGTTATTTAAAACACTTCACTTCCTCTTATTTTTCTCCATTCAAACTCACTCAAATCGGCCACCAGAGCTGTATCATCAGCAAATAATAACTGAACAGCTTCTCAGGGCCTCTCCTCTCCCACAGATTGCATACTTGATGAATGAATGATGCAGCAGTTCTGATGCAAGAAACTTGATATTAGTAAATGGGCTATTTAAATGTGGAGTTAAGTAATGTGGCAGTTGAAGGCAGAATTGGGGGGGATGGAGTATCCAGTATTATGAATGGAAATGGTGACCAGACTGTGGATTTGTATACTAAAAACGGACTGGCGACTGGGAATATCTGGCTTAAAAAGAGGGACATACACAGGTATACATATGTGAGTGGGAAAGATGGTAAGCAGGCAGCGTTGCATTACATATAAATTGAAAGGCATGGAATAGAGATATTTTGGATGTCAATGTGCTGAGAAGACAGCTGGTGGTATGTCTGATATGTCTGATCACTATCTTGTGAAGGTGGGCATGTAGATTTGTAGAGGTTTTCAGAAAAGAAGAAAGAATATTGGTGTGAAGAGAGTGGGGAGAATGATGAGCTTGGAAAAGAGACATATGAAGAAATATCATGAGTGACTCTGAGTAGAAAGGCAAAAGGTAAGATTAGATGAAGCAAGGAGAGCAGGTGAAGAATGGGAGGTATTTAGTGGAAGAGATGTATAAGGCATGCAAAGGGTGAGAGGTGAGCAGATTAGAAAGAGCAAGTAGTGGGATGAAGAAGTAAAGTCACTTGTGAAACAGGAAAGAGAGGCATTTGGGTGGTACTTACAGAGAAGCAATGCAGATGATTGGTGGACATATGGTAGAAAATGGCAGGATGTCAAGAAGAACTTGCAGGGGTTGAAAAAGAGGGCAAATGAGAGTTGGGGTGAATGAATATAAGTAGGAATGTTGGAGAAGGGGGCTAAACGAGAGGTGGTTACAGGTAAATGATGAAGTGAGGAGGAGCTGGAGTGAGCATTTTGATGGACTGTTGAATGAATTTTGATGGTGGGATGGCAGATGTAGGGCATTTGGGTCAGGGTGATATGCAATGTGAGAGAGTCATGAAGAGTGGTTTGGTGAAGAAAGAAGTTAAGTGTTACATATGACAAAGAGATTATATGTGTATGATTATATGTGTGAGAAAGAGGTGAATATGCCATCTGTTGGAGATGACAAGGCCCAGAAAATGAGTCAGCTGCAATTTGCTGATGATACACCTCTGGTGGCAGATTCATGAGAGAAACTGCAGAAGTTGGTGACTGAGTTTGGAAGTGCACATGAAAGGAAGAAATTGAGAGTAAATGTGAATAAAAGCAAGATTATTATGTTTAGCAGTGAGTCACAGGGTTGGTGAGGGGTCAAAGGTTCTGGGAGTGCTGCAGAATATGTGGAAAAAAAAACTGTTACCTGGGAGAGCATATATGGTTATATTTGGTGGTATAATAATCAAAACAATATCATACAGATGCAAGGCATGTGCTATAGATGAGACTGTGAGGAGGGTGGATGTGATGGAAATTATTTTCTTTTTCTTTTGCTGAGATGACATAGGACACTGAGCCCCTAATACCCTCGCCTGAGCCAGGTACCTAATTAACTGACCAACCCCAACAGGTGGATGAAGAGCTGGGTTGACTGTGGACCAACTGCCACACCCAGGATTCAAACCTATGCTCTCGACTCTAAGCTGCCCATTTGAGGACACTTTGTGGTATGAGGTGGTTTGATTGAGTAATACAGGGGTAAGAGGGAAGTGTAGCAATTATATGAGTGTGGTTGAGAAAGCTGTAGAGGGTGTGCTGAAATGGTTAGGACTTATGGAGAGAATAAGTGAGGAAAGGTTGACAAAGAAAATGAATGTATCAGAAGTGGAGAGAACAAGACCTGGGTGACCAAAGTGGAGATGGAAGAGAAAAAGCAAAAAAGATGTTGTGCAATCAGGACAGGAGGGTGAAGGGTGGGCATGAGATAAAGTGAATTGGAATAATGTGGTATACTGGGGTCGACGTACTGTCAATGGACTGAACCAGGGCATGGGAAGTATCCAGGGTAAACTACGGAAAGGTCTATGGGCCTGGTTGTGGATGGGGAGCTGTAGTCTCTGTGCATTACACATGACGCAGCTAGAGAATGGACGTGAAAGGATGTGGCCTTTCTTCATTTGTTCCTTCACTAACACAGGAAAGAGTGATCAAGCATGAAAGACAAGGAAGATATCTATACATACAAAAAATTGGTAATGAATTAAAAAGGAACATCTCTTAATATATCAGATAAGATAAAGTTATTAAACTATTCATCCTTATTCAAGCAATGATTAAAAAACATGCCAATTCTGTAATTCAACAACAGTTAAAAGATGCTATTTTACATTTACAATTCTCATTATACACCTTAAAATATATGAAGTGCAGCATTCACAAAACCGAAACTACACTGGAGGAATGATCTACCATTATCAAGAAAAAAAAAATTTATCATTTAGCAAGCATGCAAATTAACTTGCAATTAAAAGATAAAAAATCATAAACATATCTTAGAATAACTGTTGGTGCTTAATTAGTTGCCATTGATAACTACCTACACTTTAAGCAAGCATACAAGCATCATTTGAAATCATGCACTGCTAATTACAATAAGAAACCTAGCTATTATTTGAGCAGGTGAAAATACAGTATATCATGTGTAATATTTTTGTAATTAGAGACTGATCATTTTGTCCTTATAATCCACACTTCATGACTAGCCTCATCAGCTTTAGCATAAAAATTTATCGAAATACTAAAGTTAAAGAAACACCAAAACGTTTGATTACACAATCAACCAATTGTATCTTATATGGCACCTTGTGCACTGAAAGCAAAATAAAACATTCAGAGTAATCTCCAAACATCAAAAGCAGTGTACATTTAAGCTCACTTTAATGTTCTCTGTTTATGTACAATGAAATGACAATCAAAAATGTGAAAAGAATCATGCCATACCCACAATTGAAATGCTAAAGCATAAACAAAATAAAGAGAGAAAGAAGGATGATACATCAACACACAAGTCCTACTTCTTGTGCTGAGAATTTTCAGATAACACATCAGTAAACAATGCATTTCTCATGCTTCTTACTTTTCCTCTTCCCCCAATACTTTCTGTTCCTGGTTTGTCACACTGGCTAAGAGCAAACTCATGAATTGATTATTCTAACAGCTTCATTCTTCATGTAGCAAGAGAAAGATCACTACTTCATGAAGTTTAGAGCAAAGCCAACAAGCAAAATTCTTCCGTAAATGTTTGGTTTTGAGAGCTGATGCGAGTCTCCTACACCAGAAATAAGGATGACATCAGTGGCGTGATATAAACAGGGTTTTGCACTACCAGTTTGCTTCTAATGGACAAAATGAACAAAATAAACAAAATGAGGTAACTTTATGCAGCAGATCTTCAAGCATTTGTAATGTAAGTAATTTTTTTCAATTGCATAATATCATACTAACCATAAAAACTCAGGTTTTTCCTTCCTTTAAGTGAATTGTGTTTTGAGTAGATTTCAAGAATTCAAATTAGTAACTTGGAGACTGATAATCATCATAAACATAACTTTTATCCAAATTTTATCTAATAAATGGCTATTCTCATTTCATGAAAATTTCATGATATATATATATATATATCTACTAAAACCAAACCATCCTCAATCAAATGGCATAGACTAGATACATACATCCTCCACAACATCGCTCACACATATTCTCAACCCATGTCCAGTTTGCTACAATAAAATACAAGGACTTCCATATTCATAAAAGTGCATTTTACTTTCTCACTTAACACAATAAGTTTTCTTGGTCTGCTGAGACTAATGTCACCATCCACACTTCCATGCTCAAAATGCTTCCGCAGCATCTGATCCTTAATCGTTCACTTACATCTTCATCCAAAATACAATTAGCCCCATAATCAATTCTCTCTGTATCTTTCTCTCTCTTCTGTGGCTTATCTCTCTCTCTTCCATGTATTTTCTGCTGTGCTGCTCTATATCATTTTAACCAACCAGCATCATCCATATGTTCTCCATGACCATATCTTGCAAAGACTTTCACTGACGCATCTTTCTAATAACTTCATGTTATATATCCTTCCCCCATGCTTATACTATCTCTCCTCCGAATTCCAAATAATCAGTGCATATGATCATTCATCTGTACTGCCCTTATTTTCACATTCTCTTTTCTATATACACTTGGCTTTCTCATCCATACATCAGCAATGGGACAAGTAATCCTTCAGCAAGCTTTTTTCCATATTCTAGGCTTAAACTTTTATATCCAATAGAGCTTTCTATGCATCCCCAGTTCTTCTCCCTTGCATGACTAAACATTCGCTTTCAGTATCCTCCTAAAAATATCATCAAAACAGCCCATGAATCTATCCAACTCCCCATATGATTTAGCTCACAACAAAGTATCATCAGCTTGTTTCTCCATTGTTAAGTATCACATTACAATCATCCAAACTTGCTCTCATCTCATTTCAATTAACTCCAATGATATCAAACAACCTTTTTGTGCGCCTTTATTTCAAATCACCCATTAAGACCACTGCCAACTCTCAAACATGCACTACTTCCAATGTAAAAGTTCTTCATAACATTCAAAAGTCTTCCATGCACACCATACAGAGTCAAAACTTTCAAAAATGCTTCCCTATTCACTTTATCTTATGCCATTTCTAAATCCATTAATGCTGCATACACCATATTTTTCTCTACAACTTTCTCCACTGCTAGTCTCAGAGTAAAAAATTCTAAAATATACACCCTCTTGCCTACCTAAACCTACCTTACACTTCACTAACACAGGATTCATCAATCTTTTCAACATGACCAATTGCTCTCCCAACATACATTGAAGGGCACACACATGATAAACATTATTCAAGAACGTATTTCAAACTCTGTCAGCTGTTTTATGTACAAAACTAGGCTTGATATCTGCCTAAAACTACACACAATATTATACTGCAACTCCAAGTGCTTACATTCCCAAGATTCAATAGGGAATAACAGACATAGTGAAAATTAGAACACATTTTATGGTCAATTTAAAAAGAAAGATCATGAACAATAAAAGAAGAAACTTGGAAATGGATATTACAGACATGTTAATAAAGCAAAAGTAAAATATTTTTGGAAGAAATGAATACTAATCACCTCTAGATTGCTGTATGTGAGGCTAAATCGAGATGCAAACTAGTATACAACAACAAGATACTTGTAATGACATATTCAGGAAAGAGAACACTGTAAAGCAGATTATCATGACAAAATGGAGGGCAGACTACAGAACATTCAGTAAGTTGAGTAATTCTATCATTTTTTTATCAAAAATATGAGATTATGATCTGAAAGATCTAAATAAGGTAATAAACACAGGAGAAAGTAAATTTTGGGAAAATGTGGAAGTAATACTGCAGAGAGATGGGACAAGAAATCCTATTTGATTGTACAGTGTGTATATGATATGTATCAATAATATAAATTCTCAAACTCACCATCATTAAACTTTGGACTGCATATACATAATGCCCTAAGGAACATAAACTGGAATGATGATAATTTAACTCTGTCATGGTGAGCTGAGTAATAATGAATATACGAACAAACATTAGTGGGTTTTTTGTACATGCTAAACCTAACATGTTTCTATCCTTATGGATCATGCAATCTAAAAAGGGTACAACTTGGTTTTTCTAGTACATATAGCATGTAATATGTTCCCATACTTTCAACCCACCTTCTTCCTGTCTCTGCCCTTTCAAATGGCAACTCATCTCACTAAACTCATACAAATCAAGTATTCCATCTTTACAATCACCTGGTTCCTTGAAATACTCGCTTAGATTTCTGTATCTGCGGTGTAATTAGCTTCTACAATCTCACATGTCCTCTTTAAATATGTGTCGCATGTGACAACACACTGATGACGACTTATATTTCACATCCACATCAAACTTACATGCATCGGAATGAGTAGCAGAAACATTCTAGAAATCATCACGACATTACATCCATCATTAAGCACAACGGTATATACAACCCTTAAGTGCGACAGCATACAACATACAAACCTTAAGCATGACATATACAGCATATGACTCTTAAGTATAATGACCTGGTCTTTGACTACAAACCAGGGCCATCAACACCCGAATAAGACCGTACCTTTGTACTTGCAATACGATTACAGTTAACTTTCCTACCTCTTCAAGACTATTTCCATTCAGCTTCCATATACTTTTTCTTTCACACAGATCTAAACAAAAGTGCTGTGCACAGACATTAAACCATTACATTTTCCATATTCATCCAAATCTGATACATGTTTATAGCCCTTCAGCTGAATCTCAAATTACAGCTGCATCTTGATCATACATCATTAGCTTTTCAGTAACAATCATCAAACTAAACTTTCCTATTACATAATCACTGAAAACAGTAAATAAAAATCCTTAGATCTCTCAGCTCAACTATTCAATATGGCAATCACTTCTACCTGCCCACCCATGACAAAAATTTGCTTTAATAGTGCCCACCCAACACACTACAGCTGCAGAAAGTTTATCACTTGAACATGATCCATGACTTATTCTTCATTCTATTCATATCTACTGTTGTGTTGTCTGTTGCAGAGATGGACGGCACGGGATAAATAAGAATTTCAGTAATAATGGCGAAGTAAGAGGCATGAGTTAATAAATAACAAACTGATTAAACTCATAAAGAGGAATGGACACTGGAAGTTCTGTAATGCTAATACATAGATAAATCAATAAATAAATAAATAACGTACTGACTAAATTCACGAAGAGGAGTGAATACTGGAAGTTCTGTAAAGCTAATAAATAATCAGGATTATGTAGGATCACTACACCAGACAGCCATTAAAATGTGTGTATCCTCATTCATGCCCCTAATAACTGGCACATCTACACTTAGATAACAGTTTGAAAACTATGATAAAAGACATCTTACTAAGTTTTACCTGAAAAGCAACTCAGACAGTATAAGACATTTAACAGTGCAACCAACTTCATCAGGGACCAACTACAAGACCTCTAAAATGCACTTACAAGATGCTCGGTAATGTTATTCAAAAGCGATAAATAACTGAATGCAATCACTCACCATCTATGAAAGTAATAACTGAAAGGAAGATGACAAATAATCAATCTTCAATGAAAAAGTGAAATCATAAGACAAAAATATAAAAACTGCTCACACATAATAACTAATAAATAAGCATGAACAATATACAATATTAAAATTATATCATCATCAGCCAAAACATTCATTTTCAAGAATGACGAACAGACATATTTTCATATCATGCTATTTCTTAAAACTGAGTCATCTTGAATCTATCGTATAAATCAAGCAATCCATTTGTTTCCTGTCGCCAATTTACCTTGGCTGTCCCATAGAAACTAATCACTGAAAGAAATAACTCTCTTTACAGTACCTGACACACAGCTGCAGAGGCACTCATTATAACTGATCTGACTCCCTGAGGCTTGAAAATGCATTATCAATACAGATTAATTTGGAGTCCAAAAATTATTTCTCGACAAAAGGCAGAGCCCACTGAGAATTAGACAGAGCTCTTGCTCATAGGGTGTATTCTCAAGGACTCACCCTATTTGACCACGATAATATCAATGAGACTAGTTAATACTCATTCCAGGAGACACTTCAACAAGAGGGCAACCAGTCAAAGCCTCTAATATCTATGAAGCAATGGTGAGGTGGCATCTCCTGGCCACCTCATTCACCAACCTCTGAAATCTGTACCTTAAGCTTGTTGCTGTCATGATTCAAGAGATGGATTTTGAAAATGAAACAGGATAATGATGGCATGGGAAAATAAATGGATGCTCACTGAGCTCCACCTCTGGCACAAAAAGGCCTTGATTCAACTGGGGCATACTCCACACAGGATGACCTAAATGAGGTATTTTCAAATTGTGAAGACTTAGACCCCTGAAACCAAATCATTGCTTTAAAATCATATTTTCATAAAAAACAAAAGGATTCTTCCTCTTCTCACTTTGTGTCAACTAAGCAAATGCCTCAAAAATGGTTCTTGCCTCATTTTAAGTCAAACATGGAAGTCTCAATATATCAGCGTGATTCTTTAAAAGGAGAAACTGCAGTAAGAGAGCCTGCTCAAAAACCATGCCTAGTGACATCAGGGCCACCCCCTTTTTAGTCAAAAAAGAATACTTGCACATTTTCACTTTCCCAAACAATACCCTACCAGACACAACCATCTTAAACCACACCACCTACACATATATAAGTTGTCCTTCGTCATCTATGCTCTGCACACCACCCATCCAAGTAACATAAAAAACAATGATCAAATATGTGTCAAGACCCTTTGTGA
>JAUUDY010000279.1:3346-16624 GCA_032361765.1 Panulirus inflatus
GCCACACATGCCGAAATTCTAGACTATTTCCAAACTTACAGACATTTTGCTTTTGTACTGCTTTTTCTTACTACTATCTTTCTCCTATCTTACCTACTTCTACCTTCTTCTCTTTCATATATTTACAAAGGCACACCTGTTTATCATTACGAACTCTTCAGCATGTAAGTTGTGTACTGCTGCTGATTCTTTACAACTGAAGATGGAGAGATGGGTGTCAATCTTTTTGGACGATTCTTCATGTGTAATCTGATCTGAATGAGTGAGACATCATTTGCAATGAAGACAGAACAAAGACAATATCTGAGGTGGATTTATAAAATATACATAGATAAGCAATTAAGCCATGAAGAAACAGTAAATTCTAATCTAGATAAATGAAAGTTTCTCATCAGCCAGTACAGTAGATAATGGAAGATGGTACAAAGTTATATCTAAAGGTGGTGCACATGTTATAAGAAAGCAGAACATGGACTTATCCAAATGGAAAAGCTGCATATTAGGAAGTATTTATGTTATCTGAGAGCTGCTTCTGTGCTACACACCTGCTGGTTCCTTGGCCATATCAGCAACACTGAACCTGGGTTTCTTGCGGGGAGCATTGGGGGGATCTCTTGGAAGAATGGGAACTTCATGGTGGAATTGGAAGCCCCGCAATCCTATGTCTCGAGTGCGGACTGCCCCCCGTGAGATGTAGCCAAGCTGACCAGGCCCATAGTATGGCTCTGGGAGTTATTATGAAATCTCATGTTAGGGAGATCTCTGGCTCTTGGTCTTAAGCATCCTTTTTCTTTTAATAACAGAGGGAAAAGGCAAAAAGTATTTTTGCTCATAAACATTTGAGTTTCATCATTTTACATAAACATACCCTTCTCGCTTAACATTTACCAGTGGCACTGAACTTGATACAACTACAATACATACAGTAGCTTTAAATGGCATAAAACAAAGGCCTGATAATAAACAAAGACTTAGCACATAAGAGTGCAGCTTAAGCTCTTCATTACAAACATCCAGATGTCAGGTTTACAATAAGTTTATTTAAAAATAGGATTCATCATTTGGTGAAGATTCGTTTACTTTCAAAAAAGAAAGCTGTAATGCATGAATTATATTGCTTGTTCATCAATAACCTTGCATACATTACAAAACCACCAATCAATAAATTCTTTTTAAGATATCACACAAGGTAGCATTGTATCAAAACAGCAATGAAAGAGGAGATTGATGCATACCTGCTAAGCACGACACAGGTAAATGCTGGTAAGAAAAGATGATGAAAATAGGTGAAAATCAAAATAGTTTGATGTAAAAGAAAGGAAAGTATGTTATGGCAAGTATTTAGTTAAAATGATTAAGATTGAACCGACTGAAGAAGGGAAAATGCTTTGTGGTATGTCGGCCATGATTTAACTCAAATCACACTTAAGTAGGTTTTTCTGAGACAGTTGATTACACAACAAATGTCAGCTAATTTTCTCTTGAAAAGACAGGCAAACATATAAACTGACAATCATTTACCTTGGTTAACTCAAGTGCAAGAATGCCCACGCAATGCTGATAAGTTGTAAAATGGTTAAATAAGTGTTAAATATGAAAGATGATGATATGCTGGTAAGAGAAGATCTGGAAGATGACTGGGATGTAAAGCTGAGGTGCTGGAGAAGGTGTGGTAGAGAATGAAGATGTACTGAAATAGTCTTAGTATTTGAGAAATGTAGGACCATGGTTGGAGCGAAAGTATGCTAAAAGATTGGCAGGCATGGGTCCTGATGTCTAATCATATGTGACCATCAATTTTTGGGTTAAATGACCAAGCAGCTCATTATATAAATCCATACATGATCATCATAAACACTACAAATTCAACTGATGGTATACTATCAAGGATCATATATCTTAATCAGCAGGTAAGCTGTTCTGTTTTTATTCTGAACACCTTCAAACAATAATACAAAGCTAAACATGCAGCAGCAATAACCATATACCGGTAAATTTCATAAGCTTAATTACATTCCATTAGTTTCCAATTTCATGCAAATCAAACCATGATGTAAAACTCACATCAGAATAATACATCAAAGCCATTCTCAAGACTTCTACATTTGAGTTTTGGTCAGTAAAAAATTAACACTCAAAGTTTTTAAGCACATCATGATCTACCAAATGAATATGAAATATCATTAGCAATATGAACAATAAAAAAAACACGGCCTTACCTAAATATACTGCAAAAGAATACACAAATTCTAAAACAGTTACATAATTGGTAAAAACATGAAAGCAGGTGATAATGATGTGCATGTTCTAAAGTAGCATCTATGCCTAACCATTTTCTAGGGCCACTTGCTGGTTTTAGAGTCATACATTTATGATGATGTATCAATCTATTTCACTGCAAGTTAATGAAGTGTGGAGATGTGTTGGATGAAAATCTGACATGTACTGAAGAGCTGTAATGTTAAGTATTAGATAATAGTTGAAGGACTACTGAGAAATGCTGATGATGCACTGAAGGACTGTGCAGGTGGTCAGGATGTACTCAAGCTATGCTGTGGATGTAAATGAGATCCATTCAAACAATTCTGAGAATGCCTAAGTCCTAAATCATTAGCAAATCACATGAGCAACAATGGTTAATTATTGAAAGATTCAGTTGTACAAATTCCCTAGATTTAAAATCCATTTGTTGGATCAACTTTTTTGAAAAGTTTCATATAGTTCACAGGTCAATATTCAATAAACTACAGCCCAAAGTCTGGAGCCATAACACTTGGCAATGTATCAATCCCAAATACATTAACAGAATCAACTTATGCCAAATTGTAACACTTTCTCTCTATGAATTAAGGACAGTGACATAAGATAAAAAAGTTGGTAGATGGCCAAGTACATTATGAAAATATCAGTCTGAAAGACCAAATGTGCTCTTGGATGACAAATGACAGAGGCACTGAAAAATTGTTGGCTGTGGTGTTTGGAAAGTGGATAGTACTATGAATATGATATAGATTGTGAAAAGAGCATGTGTGGTTATCAGAGATTAAGGATGTGGGAATTAAATAAAAAAGTATAAAAGGAAATTGTGGAATTAGGAAAAAATAATTGTAAGGAGGAGGAACAAATTAAGAATAAAAAGTTTAAAAGAAGAATAAGTACACAAAATAACAAAAAACATGAAGATATTCTACATGCAATAAATAAAGTAAGAGAAAATTTCATACTACATACACAGAAAATTCACTACTAAGAAAATTCTAAACAATAAGGAACAACACAATTAATGCTACCCATCAACCAAAAATCATTCACCCATGTTCAAAATCTCTACATCAGAATTACAATACCTTTCATGGCAAGTTTCTATTATCTAAGACTTCATATTTCAAATGATACTTATAACCTTACCTTTCTTTTCAATGTTTGGTAAATTCATTGCACCTGGCACTATGTTAGGCTTTGCAACAGCCAAATGCTCTCGCCGAACTGCTGCTACCTCATCCTGAGCCTGAAAACAATATTAATTAATATAGTTCCACTATTACAAATATTACGAATCAAATTCTATCTTAGTGAGCATAATGGATTCCATTACAAAGATTATCTGTACCACAATTATTGTCAAAATACCACAAGACATACTGCGGAATCTTCAAAAAGAAAATCTACAGATAATCATTGACACATAAAATGATGCATTAGCTTGTACAATAAAATCTTTTAAGTCCAACATCATATGGCACACATAAAGACAGTTATGAAAATAAGTATGTAATTAAGGATGACTTTACAAGTGCAAACAAAAAATTAAGGGAAACTAAGAAAGACACATTTTGAACTCATCAGGAATTCTTTCTTCCTACAATGGAAGCCTGTGAGCAAGGAAAATGAGAAAGCCCTGCCCTCATTAAGAAGGAAATTTAAAAATCCCTATTCAATAATGAGTGAGTAATTCAATCATCTGTTCCCACAGACACGATCACCTTGCATGAGCCACAGTTCACTGTCATCTCTCACATAAAATTTACATCACTTTACATCAAAAAGTTCAAAGAATTACATTCAATCTGTTCATTTTCTAAAAAGCCTAAACTGTATTACAGGAAGTATAAAAGAGTAAAGATATGAAAGTCTGGAAGCGTAGGATTCCTCACTGGGCTCCTCTATGGTATAAACCTAGCCTTTCAGCTTATAACTTGTTTTCTTTCTGATAAGTGAGCAAAGTAAAAGCATCACTAAATAAAGGCTGGCAAGACACCTGAAACCCGAAGAATGGTTGTTATCCTGAACTGTTTTAGAACAAAAACAAAAATTCTAAAGGCAGTCAGATCAATTATAATCCTTTTCTTGGCCAAGTTCTTTATCGCTGAAAGAAACAACATTCAATTATAATGGCCTTCTTGGTGGTTCATTGACTTTCTTTGGGCTATGTCACCAATAAACAGGTAGAGTAAATGTGTAGGATTGGCTTGAAATATGTGAGAAGGGGAGAAAGGAGTGACAAGAGATCACATCTGGTCAAACCTGCCAGGAAAAATTATGTCTGGCCTGACTAGCAAAAAGCAACATGAAATGGGGTTTTTCAAACTGGGGTATGCTGGAGTAGAGAAATCCCCCTCAGCCTCTGGAGTGATTGGAGGGAGAAGTGTCCCAACATCTCTGTTTGTAGGAATTCAATGAAACTTTTAGCAATCCTACTAAGTCAGAATATAACCAAAACTTAACCTATGCAGAAGGGTATTTAAACTTTGCACTCTGTTTCTCCATGTTCAAAAAGGCTGACAATGTACTTTCTTCAATCAAAACTTTAAGTTCAAAACAGATAATTTCTAAGAAAGTAAACTATGGTGGTCTGATTCATATGAAACCTTATCAAGAGTCCATCCAAAAAATGAAAATGATACATTATCGACATTGTGGTGCTCTCTAGCAGATAGCACTGTCCTTCCCTGGAACTCACTAGTGGCTCTAAACCAGACTCCTTCCACAGGAAAGAAAACCTCTAATTCATCAGCCTGAATGAATGCAGTAATTTCCAGCAGAAATCATTGTTATTCCATGAAACTCACTACATAAAGGGGTCTACAGCATTAAGCAACTGGAATCGTGTTCCATATTAAGTCCATTAAAGGTCGAAGAAAAAGAGCTGGTTTCAGAGCAAGGCAGGGAATGGACTGTGAGAGATAGATCACTTGGGTCATTATTGCTGCAAAGGGCTTGTGCTCCATAACCAAATATCAGATGAAACACCAAGGTCACCAACAGAGTGATGCTGCCACTGAAAAATTGCTCCATTACAGCAGGGATTTCAAATTCAGCCAAACATGATTCAGTGGAGGATTATTTAAGGTATGGGATATGAACTGCTCAAAAATGGTGAATGATGAGGCAGGAGCAGAACCCACAGTATTCAGGGAGAAAACATAGGCAGGATCTCCGCTTCCATTTGGCACTGAAATCTCAGAAACCCAACTGGCAACAAGGGCTACTAGTCTCCAGCAATGCAATGCACCAAGATAAATACAACAGTAAGCCCCAAACACTTAGATGGCTCTACTACTGAGAAGAGTGTTTTTAAGCTTTCACCTGTTGAGTCAAGTTGGGTAAAGAAACAAACTCCTGTATCCTCAGGAGTGGCAAACATCATATTTGGATGGATCACATAGAAAGTCCCCTACGATGTAAAGAATATGAGTAACATAACAGTCATGCAAGTTATCTCCCTGTTGCAGTTCTCCAGTGTCCACGTTTGGGGTGTCACTGCTGTTTAGGTAACCCCAATCATAAAAACCAGAAAAAACCTACAGGAAGAAAACAGAAAAACAAAGGCAAAAGTTAAGAACCTTTTCCTGTTCCCCTACAAAAATGACCAAAGAGAAAGCAATTCACAAAGAAATAAAAGAATGCGACTCAAAGGAACAAGTTACATCCTATTGCTATGGTGAGTGGACAGCAAGAAATTGATGAAATAGATGACTTCACCACATGTTCTCTTAATGTAAGCCTTGTTGTGGGATGAGACGTTGGCAGGCAAAGGTTTACAAAAGGTGATCCTGTCTGGAGAAACAGATAAAGGGGTTATCTACATGAATTAATGATAATTTGCCAGTTACTCCTAAAGATAGAGAGGCCTTCTCTTTCCCCTTGCACACTAGCTGACTCCTGTTACAAAGAAACAAAGTAACAAATTTCTTAAGTTTTTAAAAAATGGAATAGAGCATTTGCTACAAGCAAGGAATTCACAAATCAAAATCACTTTCTAGAAGGAAAATGAATCATTTAAATACAAAAAGAATGATTTAAATGTATGGTTCATTACTTTAATTTTGTTATAATGCATAGATTCTCATTCAGAACAATGGCTCATTAACTCAACAATAAAAGTATCTTCCGAAGAGTTTAACAACACATGAAACAAACACACAGAAACCCAGTTGTACGCAATTAAATTAATAAACCATACATAATGAAGGACTTTTAGAGGAAAATACATTTATACGTAAATCATTCTGAATACCCCAAATCAAGGAGCTTTATACAGTAATACTCATCTATTTACATAGACACCATATCAAAGATTATTTACAAACTAACCAGTATGCTGCACTAACATGTACAGAAAAACAAAGGACACACACACACACACACCATGAAGCCCACTGTTTTAAAGGTACTAAAACGTTTGAGGAGTTCACCTCCTTTCAGAATTTAAAGCACAACCAACTCCTGAGTTCTTGGACAGCACTATTACATAACTGCTTTCTAATCTTCTTACTCTTGGAACTCTTAGTTCCAAGAGTAAGAAGATTAGAAATTAAGTGCTGCCCATTATTCAATTTAAGATCAATACTTTTAGGTGCCATTGCTGAGGATATGATCTTTGGCTTATTATTGAAACATTGTCATTTTTGCAAATTTTTTTGCTGATTTGGTGTTCAAACTATCCATAATTGACTTCAATCTCAAATCCTAAATTGTCCTGAAAGGGGGTTTAAGGATTGCAATCTAATTAATGATAACAGGAGGAGAAATACCCTTTACTTGAAGTTCAAAGAAAAATACAGCACACCTGTACCCATACTTATCAAGAAAAAAGACATACAAAAACGTTAAGTACATGTGCTCTTGAAATTGCCTAAAAAGGGTGAAAAGGAAGGTCAGTACGCAACTGTGCAGACATATGAAGAACCAAGAGCCCCAGTTAACATACATTATCCCCAAATACAGGAACAATCTATTCTGTAGCAAAAGGAGTAGGCTGGCAGAGCAGTTGTGGAAGAATCATTTTTTTCTGATATCATCATTCTACCTTTTTTGCCTCAGTCTTAAGAATCTTAACCAAGGTTTCAAGCTCGGAAATCTTATCTTGGTGTTCAGTCACATCATTGAAGGTCTGAGTAATTTTCTTCTTCAAATCATCCACAGAGTATTGTAGACTGCTGCTCCTGGATTTCTCCTGTAATAGTTTGGAGCTGAAGCTTCAAATCCTTCTGTTCCTTGTAACCCGTCACTGTATTTTGCTAACTCTTCTCCTATCCTGTCCTCTGAATGATTCTTTAAACCTAACTACACCAGTACATCCCCAGATTATAGTTTAGCTCCCAAGTAGGATTCTAAGCAATTCCTCACTGACATGAACACTGGAAACAAATTGTATAGGAATGATTTATACATGCACATCTTTACCATGGCAATATGATCACTGAGCTCATCTAAAACTAAATAATTTGTGTGATGAATATTTCAACAAATGTAATCAGACGATGGCCTATACCCCAATGCAAAACTGTGCCCCAGTAACGTGAATCCTTCCCTACCATTTTGTCAGAGATGAGGAATTTTTGCAAATTTTTTGAGATACTGCTTAGTATATATGAAAAGAGTTATGGATAAGTGATGCTGGCATTTCTTGCATAGGATTCCCAGAATCACTACAACCAGCCAATCCTTACAAACAAGAGCTTATGGACAGGTAGTGATCCACTGTAACATTTCATATGTATTGTATTCATTCCATTCCCCATCAGTCCTTAATAAACTAACCTCTCTTCTTTGAGGTTATTACTTTTTTTACATTCAAATTATTCAAGAAATTTCCCTACACATTTGGTGTGGATATGAGGTCTCAGTTTGATATATATTTCCAAATTCATAATCCAGCACAGCAGTTTGATCAAAGGTCAACGAAATAGGTAATTTCATTAAGTTCGTTCAATGTCCATTAAGTTCTGCAAAATTAGTGGTTAGTAAATACAGTTGAAAAAATACATAAATAAGGTGGTCTGCATAAATGATGTGGCCCCAGTTTCACACAGCACCTAAGGATCTTGTGACAAAATGAGCACTTTCATGGTCTGGTCTAAATCTAACATGCTTTAGCAAACCTAGCATTTTCAAACAAAAGTTCAGGACATTTGCATGGACAGACATACACCATCCCACATGCTTAAGTTTTACTATGAGTAACATCTATGCAAACTTACAGACCTGTATAACAAACTAGTAAATATGGGGGAGATGCAAATTTAAAACAGTCAAAGTGACAGACAAATGCAAAGACTGAAGAACATACATTAATTGAGCTAAAGGATAAAGAGAGTTGAAAACAGAAATTTTCATGAATCCTTTATGAATTACACACAGAAACCTTTTCTTTTGCCTTCACACCTTATTTCATAAGTATGTACATTCTGTCCTTAAAGTGCTATATAGACTTCCATTATATTACCATTATATTATAGTTTTACCCAAATCCTAGTAGTATCAGAGATGACATTCAGGCTAGGATAAACAATGTTTTTCAATGTGGTCAAGAATGAAGGGGTCAAAAGGACATCAAGACTGAAAAAGTTAAAAAAAGGACCGAGAAACTTGAGAATATAAAGAAACAATTAAGATGGAGAAAGAAGTGTTAAGATTAACCATGCAGTGTAGTGGTGAAGTTATTCCAGTGGGTAAGCTGATGAAGGATAATACAGACTGGCCAAACTAGTATCTAAAATCACTCATAAAGATACAAGTTCCTAAAATGTAAACAAGAAGACCATCTGGGACAGCACAGAACAGAAAACAATAGGTTCTAGTGTTTTGTTTACAGGTCTGAAACAGAAAACAACTTATGGATCTTTGCATTATAAAAGTGATGATGCAGTGTTCAAGATGAAGAACATTTCGAAGAAGCAAAGGATAAAAAAGTGGAAGCCCATTAAGCCCTTGATGCTTCCACATGAACATATCTTATTTGAGCAAGACTATGTACTAATGGAGCGAATAAGCTGATTTAGTATTTATAAAAAGGAAAGGTGAGAGGAACTTTCCCACGAGATACAAACCTATACAAAAGATATAAATTCCTGACTACATGAAACTACAGTAGTAAGACAGAACATGGATTCAGAGGGAGGTAGAGGTAATCTCATGTAATAAATCTCCTAAAGTTCCACAAGAAAGTAAATGGCATTCTCTTTTCACTAAACCAATTGCCATGACATGCTTCGCATGCCTCCACATTCAAACATCCCATAACTGAATCTCTATTGCCTTACAATGTCTTTAAAAGGTCATTTTTTTGAACTTTCAGGAATTGTGAAATATCTATCTGCTGAGGAAGTTAATGCAATCAAGTTACAAGCACTACAGAAAGACAGAGTATGAGTGGTGGTAATTCAGTCTTATGGAAACTTACTTGGGGCACCATTTCATTTTTACCTGTTCTAGTTGTCGCTTCAGTGTATTAATAAGTGCATCCTTCTCAGAAATGGCCTCAAGAGCATCATCACGCTCAGTGGCAAGATGTGTGTTGGTTTCTTTGGCTTTTGTCAGATCCACTTCACGATCATCTAGCTGTTGGTTTAGGGTATTCTGAAAAGCAAAAAGAATTCTTGGTCACTTATCTTTGCAGTAAAGTGTATTGTGTTAATGCATTTACTCAGCACCGTAAAATGTTTTCTGGCAATTATAAAAGTTGAAAAGTCTTCTAATAACTAAACTTCATAAAACAGTAAATGGAAAATTTGAATTCTGGGAGGATTTGTGATTTTTGAGACAGTATTATCATTATCACTTAAAACCAACAAAAATTCCAAAACAATAAGCAACAGTTTAAAGAACCATTGATGACAAATCAAAACTAAGTACATCATCAAAAATTCAGAAGTCTAGGGATCTGGACATTGCCAGATTTTTTCTGATTTCCATATTTAAGAGTTCACTAAAATATATACATATTCATTCCAAAAGTTTAACCTGCTGTACATCTTGTAAATTTTGCTTAAATTCTTTTACTAATATGATAGCATACTTTTCATACTAAGTACATGCAAAATTTCACAATCAATAGAAATGATACTTTATTTTTCATACATGCTTTGTGTTTACTTCCTTCCTTATCTCCCTAGTTTGAAGGAAATTAATGCCCAAAATCAAAGGATCTATCATGTTAACATTTTCAATTTTTTTCATTGAATTTTTTGTTGTAATGTATTTGTTTACAGAAAGGCATATGTATTACCTTATAAACTGTCTACTTATTTCAGGACAGGAAATCTTATGCAAATAAACATAACAGTGAGAGACAATATGATCTTTTAAATGGTTTGCAGACTGACACAAGCATACTACTGTTATGCTATTGCCTGTGTGGTTGTATGTGGAAGCACCAAGATGTAATGAAAGCTAATCATCAAATTAGCAACGAAGCAGCAATAAATTGTAATGTGTAAGTTACATCTTTAGCTTCATATTCCATTTTTTTTCAATTTCACTTTTCACTGATCTTAAGCATATATTTTTCTATTATACTTGATCGCTGTTTCCCGCATCAGCGAGGTAGCAACAGGAAACAGAAATAGAACGGTCCATCCACTCATGAGCAATGTGTAATGCACTGAAACCACAACTCCCTATCCACATCCAGGCCCCACAGACCTTTCCATGGTTTACCCCAGATGCTTCACATGCCCTGGTTCAGTCCATTGACAGCACATTCTCTCTTGCCACATATTCTTCATTGCTTCCAGAACCTTTGACCCCTCCCTATGACTCACTTCAACTTCCATGGTTCCATTCACTGCCAAGTCCACTCCCAGATATCGAAAATACTTCACTTTATCCATTTTTCTCTTGTCAGATTTACAACCCAACTTGTACCTCAGCCCAGATGAACCTAATAATTTTGCTCTTATTCACATTTCCTCAACTTTCTCCTTTCACACACTTTTCCATACTCAGTCACCAGCTTCTGCAGTTTCACACTTAAATCAGCCACAAGTGCTGTATCATTGGCGAACAAGAAATGACTCACTTCCCAGCCCCTCTTCCCCAACAGACTGCATACTCATCTGTCTCTCCAAAACTCTTGTATTTACCTTCCTAACCAGCCCATCCGTAAACAAGTTAAAGAACTGGGGGCCTAGTACCCTTGGTGTGTGCTTTTTGAATTAAGCAGTATCTATAAGAATAAAAGATCATTACATCTTCTATACACAACAACTTTAACATTATCTTCAAGTCGGATTTACTCTTCAAAATGCACTACTGAACTTTAAAAAAGTCTGTACATGAATCAAAGATGGTGAAAATAAATCAAAACCTATAATTAACAATTTACTTTTCCTAACTTTATTCAAAAGTCTCACTCCAATCTCTTTCATAGCTTTAGCTCATAGAATTCATGTTTATAATCTACAAACATGAATTCATCTCTAACAATTAACCACGCTAGACACAAACAACAATCTCTAGGATAAAAATTCTTTTAATTAATGAGCCTTGTCCATAATATTTACTGACTGAAGCAAATACATCCTTTGGAAAATGCATCAGTAAATGTGACTACATAAGATATATTTCATCAAGAAAATAATGAGAGTAGTATTAGTAATAACTATAAAGAACACAGTAAAAGGCATAAAACTATATAACTATGTACATATTTTTCAACATCAAATGAAATAATTTGGTAAAATAATTATAAACTACAGGACTATTTTATAATAAATACCAAAATAGTTCTTGTAAAGTAAATATAGGCTATAATTATCATTAGTTGTAGCTACATATTTGTGCACTGCAAAAAGGCAAGTCTTGAACTATAACGGGTACTGGAATGGCACTATATCATAATCACACTTGATAACCTTTATTTATGGTGAAATTTCTTAAAAAAAGACTTCTCAAAATGAGTAATACAAGCAATGATTCTTCAAATATGGTTGATGTGTTAACAATCATAGCAGCAAAGACAAAGAAAGAATGATATAATCAGAGAACAATCTACACATAGACCTAAAACCTACGTATGTATAATGTAGTTCAAAGCCATTATCAACTGTTCCTATAATAAAATACTGGTCACTGATGATTAGATATTGATCCCATTAAGTTTGTGGTAAACCTGACAAAAGCAATCAATGTGCAAGACACGTATTCCAATCATGAAAATACATGAAAGCTCGTATGCAGCATACTTCCTAGGAGCATCAAATGAATAAAAGAATGAGTTAATACTCACTTATAAATCATTAACACCAGACTATTTCCAATTTTGATCAAGAGATTGAGGTAAATACTATAGCTTACATCATGGTTTTACTCCATGACAAACTTATACTATCCCTGGGGATAGGGGAGAAAGAGTACTTCCCACACATTCCCCACGGGTCGTAGAAGGAGACTAAAAGGGATGGGAGTGGGGGAGGGCTAGAAACCCTCTCCTCATATTCTAACTTTCTAAAAGGGGAAACAGAAGAAGGAGTGCTCATCCTCCTTGAAGGGTCAGATTGGGGTGTTTAAACTGTGTGGATGTAACCAAGATGAGAAAAAGGAGAGATTGGTGGTGTTTGAGGAAAGGAACCTGCATGTTTTGGCTCTGAATGAAATGAAGCTCAAAAGTAAAGGGAAAGAGTGGTTTGAGAATGTCTTGGGAGTAAAGTTAGGGGTTGGTGAGAGGACAAGAGCAAAGGAAGGAGTAGCACTACTCCTGAAGCAAGAGTTGTGGGAATATGTAATAAAGTGTAAGAAAATAAGCTCTACATTGATATGGGTAAAACTGAAAGTGGATAGAGAGAGATGGGTGATTATTGGTGCCTATGCACCTAGGCATGAGAAGAAAGATCATGAGAGGCAAGCGTTTTGGGAGCAGCTGAGTGTGTGTGTCAGCAGCTCTGATGCACGAGACTGGGTTATAGTGATGGGTGATTTCAATGCAAAGGTGAGTAATGTGGCAGTTGAGGGTATAATTGGTGTACATGGGGTGTTCAGTGTTGTAAATGGAAATGG
>JAUUDY010000390.1:0-16624 GCA_032361765.1 Panulirus inflatus
AAGAAAATGAACTGAAAAGAGAGAAAATGGGTTTGATAATATTGTTTGGAAATTTCATTGATATTTTTATTGCATTGACATTTTTACCATAAAAACAATTTTTTTCGGTCTTTGTTTTAATATCATATGTTGTTTGTATGTTTTGTTGATATATAAAGAGATGTTTCTTACATGTTTGGCTCTTTTTTGTTGCAATGTTAAGAAAAAGCCATAGATCTTTTGCAATGATGTCAATGGGATGGTCTTTAGAGACATGGATGCTATTGTGTATGCATACTGTATGTGAACAATTATTTTTTTTATACGTTTTATTGATGCCAAATCAACTATTCTGTTGGTGTTTCAATGATTTCCACACACGTTTCTTAGAGATCTTTTATTCTACAAGCTTTTCTAATGATGTCAATGAAAGGGTCTTTGGATGTTCATTGATTTTTAATTGATAGTTTAAAGGGTGTTTAAAGGCACGTTTTCTCTCTTTTCAATTCATGTTAATGGGGAGGGTCTTTGTAAGTTTGTTTCTTTCATGTTTTAGAACAAATGCTCTTTTTTGAAAATCGCTGATTTATCTGAGGCTTTTGCAATGTCATGAATGTTTTATTGATGTGAACACGCATTTCTTATACGTTTTATTGATGCCAAAACAAATGTTCTGTTGTTAGTGTTCTAATGATTCCCACACATATTTGGATGTTTTATTGATATACGCGTTTTAGAGATGTTTTATTGATAACACGTTTCTTAGAGATGTTTTTATTGATTTGAAAACAAATGTTCGTTCTTATAGCATGAGTTCAAGGCCTTTTCTGATGATGTTTATTGATTTTTTATTGCAATAAGGTAAAAACTTCTTTGGCTGTCATTTTGATAGTTAAAAGGGTGTTTTTGGTTCTGTATCGCACTTCTTTAGTACATATTTGGATGTTTTAATGATGTCAACACGTTTGGATGTTTTATTGATATCAATACATTTCTAAGATATGTTTTATTGTTTTAGAAATGTTGCTTTTGTCAAAATAAGGTTAAAACATTTTTAGCTTTCGTTCTATTCATTGCAAAACAAATGTTTGACAATGCCAGTCGGGGGTTTTGATGATTTCAACACGTTTGGATATTTTTTTGATAACAACACGTTTGTATCTTGTTTTTTATGTCGTATTGATGTCGAGAGATGTTTCATGTATTTATCTCCTGTATGCATATTTTCTATGGCTTTTGTAATGATGTTTATTGATTTTTTATTGCAATGAATGTTTTATTGATGCTAAAATAGATCTTGTTTTTGTTAGAATTAGGTAGACGGGTATTTTAGCGATGTCAACACGTTTGGACTTTGCATTCATATCAACATGGCAAACAATGTTTCAGCTTCTGCTCTGCACAATTAGCATAGCTTCATTGAAAACTAATGTTTTCGATGTTGTTTTGATTTTAATTGCAGTAAGGTAAAGATAACTTCATTGGCTGTTATTTTGATAATCGAAAAGATTTTTTTAGGGTCTGTACAGACAAATTCTCCAGCTTTTTAATTCATGTCAATGGGGAGGGTTTTTGTCAGTTTTAATGTAGGTTATAACAAATACTCTATTAAGAAAATGGCAGGCTTTTGCAAAGTTTACAAAAGTTTTCGTTTTGATGGCAAAAAATGTTTCATCTGTACGCGCAAGCAACAGTTTAAAAAACGATTTCAACACTTCGTAGATGTGAGGACAAATTTTCGGTTTTTGTACAAATGAGGTTTCGATATTTTCATAGAATAATGAATGTTTTAGCTTCTACATACACAAAAGTCTTTGGCTGTTTTAATAATATCATAATGGAGTTGTTTTATTGATTTGATGGCAAAAAATGTTTCAGTTTCTGTACAAATGAGGGTTTTAGCTTCTAGATGCACAAAGGTTTTTGGCTGTTTTATGGTTCTGTTTTTGTTGCAATAAGGTAGAAAATAACATTGGCAGTCGAGTTTTTTATCAGCACTTTCTTAGTAGCTTTGTTGAAGTGATGTCGTTTCGCTAGCTTCTTCACGCACAAGTTCCAGAGATTTTCTAATGTCAATTAAAATGGTCTTTGGCTGTTTTATTAATGTCAAAATATATTGTTTGGATGTTTTATTAATGTTTTATTGCAATAAGGTAAAAATAACTTCTTTAGGGTCTACGCACAAGTTTGCTGCCTTTTCAATTCATGTTAATGTTTTTTTTTTTTGATGTCTAGAGATATTTCTTTCATGTTTTACTAATATCAAAAAAAATGTCCTGCTTCTCTAATGATGTTAATGGTAAGGTCTTTGGGGTCTTTAATGTTGTCAACACATATATGAGTGTTTTACTGATGTGATCCCGTAAAACAAATGTTTTGTTTTCGTTGCAGTAACATAAAAATGATTTCTTTGGCAGTCATTGAATGTTTTAATGATGTCAACACGTTTCTTAGATATGTTTTACTGATTTAAAAAAAAATGTTCTGTAATGTTAAAATAAAGTATAAACAACTTCTTTGGTAGTTGTTGGGTATCTTAATGTTGCCTTTCGTTTTCAAGGCAAAAAATGTTTCAGCAAAAGTTTTAATGTTTTTGTTGCAGAGGTTAAAACAGCTGCTTTCGATGTCGTTTTGATATTTTATTGCAGTCATTTTGATAATTATACGGACAAGTTCTCTTTTGTTTATATTGATGTCGAGATGTTTCTTTCATGTTTTACTTTAAAACAAATGCTCGGTTAAGAAAATGGGAGTTTTATCTATATGTGTTTTCAATACATATTGTATGAATGTTTTATTGATGTTTTTATTGATGCCAAAACAAATGACCTGTTAAGGTTAAAATAATTTCTTTGGCATTCGTTTGGATGTTTTTCTGATATCAACACGTTTCCTAGACATGTCTTTTGGTACTTTGATATGAATGTTCTGTTTTTATTGCAAAGAGGTAATGATTACTTCTTTGTCAGTCATTGGGTGTTTTAATGATGTCAACACATGTTTGGATGTTCTATTGATATCAACACATTTTTTAGATATGTTTTATCATTTATTTAGATAAGGGTAAAGCATATTTGGCTTTCGTTTTGATGGCAAATAATGTTTCAGCTTCTGCACGAGCAAGTAACAGCTTTTAATAATGTTTTAATGTTTTAATAATGGAGATGTTTTGTTGATTTGAAAGCAAATTATATGTTTGTTTAAACAAACATAATATGAGGTTAAAGCATTTTTGGCTTTCTTTTTATTGCAAAAAATGTTTCTAATGTGAGAACAAATCGTATGCATAGAAAAATGAGTTTTTTAGCTTGTGATAAGGTAAAAATAACTTATTTTTGGCATTCTTTGATGTTTTATAGATATTACACGTTTCTTACACGTTTCTGAGATGTGCTTTATTGATTTTGTTAAAATAATGAAAAAATTATTTTCCTTAGCAGGCGGGTGTTTTTTAATTTATGTAGCTTGAAAAAAACAATGTCTGGTGCTTTAGTGGTCAACAAATGTTTTGACCATGTTTCTTAGAAGCTTTGTTAATGTGAAAACTATGTTTCTGTTTTGTTGAAAAGAAGTAAAAAAAAAACTGCTTCTACACTAACAAGTTCTAGGGCTGCTTTAATAATGTCAAAATATACTGTTTGGATGTTTTTTATTGGTTTTTATTGCATAAGGTAAAAGCAACTTTTTGGGTCTGTACGCACAAGTTTTCTGCCTTTTCAATTCATGTTTGTAAGTTTTATTGATGTCAAGAGATATTTCTTTCTCTAATGTCAAAACAAATGTTCTGTATTTGTTCGATATTCTGCTTTTGTAATGATGTCAATGGTAGGGTCTTTGGATGTTTTTTTGATATCAATACGTTTCTTAGATGTTTTGTTGATTTGAAAGCAAATGTTATGTTTGTTTTACTGATGTGGTCCCGTTTATTTTTAGCATCAACAGAACAAATGTTCTGTTTTTGTTGCAAATAAGATAAAAACTTCCTTGAAAATGTCAACACATATTTAGAAATTTTACTATCATCACGTTTCTTAGAGATGGTTTATTGATATCAACACGTTTCTTAGAGATGGTTTATTGATATCAACACGTTTCTTAGAGATGTTTTATTGATATCAACACGTTTCTTAGAGATGTTTTATTGATATCAACACGTTTCTTAGAGATCTTTTATTGATTTGAAGACAAATGTTATATTTTTGTTAAAATGTTTGCACAAGTAGCAAAGAACCTCGATGTCTTTGGGTGTTTTAGTGGTCAATAAATATTTTAATGTTTCTAGATGCTTTATTGATGTGAAAAATGATATGTTTTGTTGAAAACAGCTACTTTCGATGTTATTTTTATTGCAAAATGATTGTTTCAATTCCTTAAAGGTCTTTGGCTGTTTCAATAATGTCAACGTATGTTGCTTGTGTATTGAATTTCTATTGCAGAAGGTAAAAATAACTCATTTTGATAGTTTTGTCTGTTTTAATGATGACAAGAAAATGGCTTTTGCATTGAATTCTTTGGGTACTTTAGTATTTTCAATACATATTGTATGAATGTTTTATTGTTTTTATTGATGCCAAAACAAATTGCCTGTTAAGGTTAAAATAATTTCTTTGCCATTCGTTTGGATGTTTTTCTGATATCAACACGTTTCCTAGAGATGTTTTGTTGATTTAAAAGCAATTGTTATGTTTGTTTAAATGAGGTTAAAACATTTTTTGACGGGAAAAAATGTTTGTTTCTGTCTAAAAACGATGTCAATGGGGAGGGTCTTTACTAAGTTAACAAATGTTCTGTTTTTGTTCAAATGAGGCTAATGTTACGATGTTTCATAGATATTTGATTCAATTTATTGCAATATCGGAAAAAAATAATTTTTTGGCAGTCCTATTTGAATGTTTTATAAATTTGATTTGAAAACAAATGTCATTTTTTTTAAAATGTTAAAACAACTTTGGCTTTTGTTATGATGGCAAAAATGTTTTAGCCTCTATACTCAAAAGTAGCAAAGTCAATGGCGAGGATCGTTCCGTGTTTTAATGATAACAAATGTTTTTGATGTTTTATTGATATCAACATACTTTGATAATATCAAAGTGTTTTATTGGATTGTATTTTACTGTTCTTAAGAAAATGGTTGTTTTATTCTCCAGCGAGAATACTGTTTTTGTTGAAATATGATAAAAAACAACTTTTGGCAGTGGTTGGATGTTTTATTAATGTCAACACGTGTTTTGATATGAATACGTGTTTTGGATATGTTTTATTGATTTGAAAACAAATGTTTTTTGTAAAAGAATATTTCAGCTTCTCTGTGCACTTCCAAACACATACAATGATATCAATGAAAGGGTCTTTTGCTGTTAAATTAATGGATGTTTTATTGATGTTCTATTGCAATAAGCTAAACAACTTCTTTGGCTGTCATTTTGACAGTAAAAAGGGTATTTTAGTATCAATATGCAGAAGTTCTATGGCTTTCGTATTCATGTGAATGGGAGGGTATTTTTCTCTTTTAATGATCATGTTTTATTGATGTTTTCCGATCAAAACAAAAATGTTTTTGTTGCTAGTGCTTTCGATGTTGTTAAGAAAATGGATGTTTTATCCTACAGGCTTTTGCAATGATGTCAATGATGTTCATGAATTGATGTGAACGTTTTATTGATACCAAAACAAATATTCTTTCTTTGGCAGTCGTTGGGTGTTTGGATATTTTATTGATATCAATATAGAGTCTTTTGGTTTCATTGAAATAAATGTAGAAACACACATGTTCCGAGGCCTTTTTCAGTTTTATTAATATTTGGACATTTCATTTTTTTTTTTTTATTACATTTAAACTTCTTTTCGGGTCTGTACGCATAAGTTCCCAGGCTTTTCAATTCAAAGTCAACGGGGAGGTTTTTTTTTTATATTTTGATATTGTTTGTATGTTTTACTGAAGCACTGTATTCTTTACCATGAGGTTAAAAAAAATTGCTTATAGTGGTTTTAAGAAAATGGGTTTTATTCTCCTGTAGGCCCATATTCTGTATTTTGCAATGATGTCAGTGGGAGGCTATTTGGGGCTTTAATGTGATGTGAAGTGCTCCTGTGTTTCCTATACATTTCATTGAAGTTAAAACAAATATTCTGTTTTAGTTGCAATAAGAGAGAAAAAACTTTGGCAGTCGTTCGAGGTTTTAATGATGTCAACATAGGATGTTTAATGATGTTTTATTGATTTGAAATCAGAAGTTATGTTTTTGTTACGTTCTATTTGTGCTTCTAATTATGTCAATATAAGGGCTTCTTTGGGTTTAATAATATTGTTTTTGGAAATTTCATTGATATTTTTATTGCATTGATACTTTTGTCTTAAAACAACTTTTTTCGCTGTCATTTTGATAGTTTAGAGGTTGTTTTGGGTTCTGTAGGCAAGTTTTCTCTCTTTTCAATTCATTGTCTTTGTTTTAATATCAACATAATGTTGTTTGTATGTTTGTATGTTGCAATGTTAAGAAAAAGCCATAGGGCTTTTGCAATTATGTCAATGGGATGGTCTTTAGGGACACGGATGTTATATTGTCTAAGCATATTGCATGAATGTTTTTATACGTTTTATTGATGCCAAACAAATGTTCCACACATATCAACACGCTTTTTAGAGATTTTTTTTTTTATAGATCTTTTATTCTACAAGCTTTTCTAATGATGTCAATGAAAGGGTCTTTGTTTGGATGTTTATTGATTTCGAATTGACAGTTTAGAGGGTGTTTAAAGGCACGTTTTCTCTCTTTTTTATTCATGTTAATGGGGAGGGTCTTTGTTTTAATGTCAACATATGTTGTTTGTATGTTTTATTGATATCCAGAGATTTTTTTTCATGTTTTAGAACAAATGCTCTTTTGTTAAGAAAGTGGCTGATTTATATGCGGCCTTTACATGAATGTTCTATTGATGTGAACACGTATTTCTTATACGTTTTATTGATGCGAAAGCAAATGTTCTGTTGATGGTTTTTAATGATTCCCACACATATTAGGATGTTTTATTGATATTAACATGCGTTTTAGAGATGTTTTATTGATAACACCTTTCTTAGAGATGTTTTTATTGATTTGAAAACAAATGTTCGTTTTTATAGCATGAGTTCAAGGGCTTTTCTAATGATGTCATTGAAAGGGTCTTTGGTTGTTTATTGATTTTTTATTGCAATAGTACATATTTTCATGTTTTAATGATGTCAACATCATGTTTAATAATGTTTTATTGATTTGAAAACAAAAGTTATGTTTTTGTTAAAATGTTCCATTTGTGCTTTTAATTCTTTGGCCTTATTGATTTGAAAATGTTTTAACCTCATTTTAATGAGGTTAAAAGATTTTCAACTTTCGTTTTAGTGATTGCATAACAAATGTTTGAAATAATACAATATTTATCTTATTGCATGACTGATGATTTCAACACGTTTGAATGTTTTATTGATAACCACGTTTGTTGGAGATTTTTTATTATCAACAACTTTGTTTTTTGATAACATAGCTTAAGAAAAATGGTCTTTTGGTGTTTTAGTAGTGTTTAGTAGTGTTTTTATTCTTTGTATGTTTTATTGATGTCAAGATGTTTTATTAATGTCAACATGTGTTTGAATGTTTTTGATTTATTTTTTGGCTGTCATTTTGTTTTAGGGTCTCTACGCACAAATTTTCCGGGTTTTCAATACCTGTCCAATAGGAGGATCTTTGTTTTAATGTCAACATATATTTGTATGTCATTGATTTCGAGATGTTTCATGTTCTACTTCTATTTTTGTTGCAATAGTTGTTTCTATTTTGTTTTCGTGTTTTGTAATGATGTCAACAAATGTTGCATGAACGTTTTATTGATGCCAAAAAAATACGTTATATTAACACGTTTCTTATATTAACAGTTTTCTTAGATGTTTTATTAATTTGAAAACAAATGTTATGTTTTGATGGTAAAAAATGTTTCAGCATAGCTTCATTGATGTCAAATGTTGTTATATTGATATCAAGAGATATTTCTATCTAGTTTCACTAATGTTAAAACAAATTTAATATATTGTTAATAATATATATCAAATGTTCTATTTTTGTTGCAATAAGGTAAAAATCACTTCTTTGGCATGTTTCTTAGATGTTCAGATGAGGTTTCGATGACATTTTGATGGGAAATATGAGTGTTTTAACTTTTTTGCGTGTTTGGAAAACGTTCTGATTTTTTTTGCAATAAGGTAGAAATAACTTTTTTGGCAGTCGAAGGGTAGATATTTTATAACACGTTTTATTGATATCAGCACGATTGTAAGAGGTGTTTTATGTTATGAACACGTTTCTTTAAAGATATGTTTTTTGCTTTTTTTGTTGAAATGCTAAAACAACTTTGGCTATCGTTTTGATGGCAAAAAATGTTTCACCTGCATGCATAGTTTAAAAAACGAGGATCTTTGGGTGGTCAACAAATGTTTTAATGTTTATTGTTTCTCAGAGGCTTCATTGATGTGAAAACAAATGTTCTGCTTTTGCTAAAATATCTCTAGCTTTTTATGTCAATGGGGAGGGTCTTTGTCTGTTTTAAAGATATCAGCATATGTTGTTTTGTATGTTTTATTGATGTTGCTCTCTTAAGAAAATGGCAAAGCATTTATGGCTTTTGTTTTGATAGCAAAGAGCAACAGCTTAAAAAACGTGTATTTTATTGATATCAACACTTCTTAGATGCTTTACTGATGTGAGAATAAATGTTAGGTTTTTGTACAAATGAGGTTTCGATGTTGTTTTCATAGAAAAATGCACAAAAGTCTTTGGCTGTTTTAATAATATCATAATGTTTTTTGATGGCAAAAAATGTTTGTTTTTGTACAAATGAGGTTTTTATCTTCTAGATGCACAAAGGTTTTTGGCCCTTTTAACAGTCATAATAATGGTTCTGTTTTTGTTGTAATAACGTAAAAATAAATTTCTTTGGGTGGATTAATGTTTGGATGTTTTATAGATTTTACACGTTTCTTACAGATGATAAGATGGTACTTTAATACGGGTTTTATCTGATGTGAAGACATATTTCTTATACGTTTTATAAATGCAAAAACAAATGTTTCAGCTTCCAAAATACTGTAAATTTTTTTTTTTTCTGTTCAAAATCAAATGTTATATTTTTGTTAAAATTTTAAAATAACTTTGGGAAGAAATGTTTCAGCCTCGGTATACACTCGTAGCATATTTTATGTTTTATTATTAATGCATGTTTCTTAGAAGCTTTGTTGGTGTGAAAACAATGTTCCGTTTTTGTAAAAAAAAAAAAAAAAAAAAGTGAAAAAAACTGCTTTCGATGTTTGGAGTTTTTATTGTTTTTATTGCAATAATGTAAAAATAACTTCTTTTAGGGTCTGTACGCACAGCTTTTATGCCTTTTCAATTCATGTTAATGTTTGTATGTTTTTTTGATTTTTTTTATTCTGATTTTGGAGCCTTTAATGTGATCCCGTACTTCCCATGCGTTTTGTTGATACTGCTAAAACAAATGTTCTGTTTTTGTTGCAATAAGATCAAAATGACTTGTTTGGCAGTCAACACGTTACGTAAATATGTTTTATTGATTTGAGAACAAATGTTCTGTAATGTGTAAACAGCTAAGAAGCTGTTTACACATTACAGAACATTTGTTTTCAATGTCGTTGGGTATTTTGATGTTGACATCATTAATGTCAACAAGTTTGGATATTGCATTGATATCAACGTTTCTTTAAATGTTATGTTTTTGTTAAAATGAGGTTAAAACAGCGTTGCCTTTTGTTTTGATGGCAAAAAAAGTTTCAGCAAAAGTCTTTATGTCGTTGATGTTTTTGTTGCTTTCGATGTTTTTGGGTCCCTAGCCTAGTCATGTTTCTTTCATATTTTACTAAGTTAAAACATATTCTCGGTTGTGAAGAAAATGGGTGTTTTATCAACGAGAGGGTCTTTTGGTACTTTAATATGAATGTTTTATTTGATGTGAAAAATGTATTTGGCTGTTTTGATAATGTCAACATATGTTGTGTGGATGTTTTGTTAGTTTTTACTGCAATAAAACCAAAGGGTCTCTACGTTTTCTACGTTCAATTCATGTCAATTTTGATAATGTCAACATATGTTGTTTGTGTTTTATTGATATCGAGATTTTTTTGATGTCTTGACATCAATAATATGTTGACATAATCAAAACAGCCAAATACAATTTTCATTGACGTCATTAGAAAAGCCCTAGAACACTCATTTTGCCAGCAAAATTAATTGTTATGTTTTTGTTAAAATAAGGTTAAAACAAAAAACATTTCAGGTTCAGTACGCACAAATAGCATAGCTTAAAAATATGATGTCTTTGGATGTTTTGGTGGTCAACAAATGTTTTTGTTTTTGTTTGTTTTTGTTTCTACAAATGTTTTGCTGATGTGAAAATATGCGTTGGTTTTCTTTTTTAAAGGACTTGAAAACTGCTTTCCATGTCGTTTTCTAATGAAGTCTTTTTGATACACAAGTTTTCCTCCTTTTCAATTCGTGTCAGTGGGGATTGTTTTAGTTATGTCAACATATGTTGTTTGTATGTTTTATTGATGTCAAGTGATGTTTAATGTTTTCCTAATGTCAAAGCAAATGTTTTTGTTGCAATGAGGTTAAAACAAGTGCTTTCGATGTTGTTAAGAAAATGGGTGTTGTATTCCACATTAGGCTTTTGCAATCGTGCTTTTGGTAGTCGTTGGGTGTTTTGATATCAACGTTTCTTGGTTTGATGCAAAAAATGTTTCAGCTTCTGTAGGTTTTATTGATTTAAAAACAACTTTGGCTTTCGTCTTGATGACAAAAAATGTTACAATGTCAATGGAGGTCTTTGGTCATTTAGTGATGTCCACAAATGTTTTAATGATTTATTTGTTGAAGAGGATAAACAACTGCTTTTGATATCGTTTTCATAGGGCTTTACTAATTATGTCAATGAAAGGCAGTTATATTAATGTCAACATATACTGTTTGGATGTTTTACTGATGTTTTTATTGCAGTAAATTAAAAACAACTTCTTTGGTTGTCATTTGATAGTTTTAGGGTCTCATGTACAAGTTCTCAGGCTTTTCAATTAATGTCAATAGGGAGGGTCTTTGTCATATCATTCTAGAGGTTTTACTGACATCAACACGTTTCTTAAAGATGATTTATTGATTTTTAAGAAATCTCGTGTTTCCTATTCGTACTGTTGATGGTCTGTTTTAGTTGCATCAAGTAGAATGTTTTAATGATGTTAACACATGTTAAGATGTTTTAATAATGTCAAATGCTTGAATTTAACATACTATTTATACCATCTTATGGTCTTATGATAAACCAACTTTGGCTTTCATTTTTATGGCAAAAAAATATTTTAGCTTCTATACAGACAATGGGGAGAGTCAATGGGTGTTTTAGTAATGTTGACAAAAGTTTCAATGTTTTGTTGATGTGAATACATGTTTTAAGAGGTGAAAACAATTGCTTTCGATTGTCAATGACAGGGGTCGTTGGCTGTTTTGATAATGTTTGGAAATTCTATTCATGTTAAAATTCATGATAAAAACAACTTTTTTGGCTTTCATTTTCTGTTTTTTCTATTAATGTCAACATGTTTTATTAGAATCAAAATATGTTTCATATTTTAAAACAGCAGTTATTTTTAGTTGCTATCAGTGTTCCATTATACGTTTTATTAATGCCATTGTTGCAAATAAGGTAAAAACAACTTTGCCAATCGTTGGGTGTTTTATTTCCACAGAGATATTTGTTTTCATACCAAAAAATGTTTCAGCTTTTATAGTTTAAAAAAAAACTTTGTCAATGGAGGGGGTCTTTAGGTGTCTTAGTGGTCAACAAATGTTTTAATGTTTCTCAAACTCTTTACTGATGTAAAAGCAAATGTCCTGTTTTGTTGGAAAGCAACTGCTTTCGATATCGTTTTGAGCGTGTAGAACGCTTCTCTAATGATATCATTGAAAGGGTCTTTGGATGTTTATTGATTTTTTATAGCAATAAGGTAAAAAAAACATAGTTAAAAGGATGTTTTAGGGTCTGTAACACACAATGATGTCATATTTTGTTTGTATGTTTCATTGATGTCAATATGTTTTCCTATTAAAACAAGTGCTCTGTTTTTGTTGCAATGTGCTTTCGATGTTGTTGAGAAAATGGATTTTGCAATAGAATGTTTTATTGTTGTGAACATTTATTTCTTATGGGTTTTATTGATCCCAAAACAAATGTTTTTGTTACAACTTTTGTTACTTTTTTGGCAGTCATTGGGTGATTTAGTTATGTCAATTTTTAGAGGTTTTATTAATTTGAAAACAATTTTTATCGCAAATAACAGCTTCAAAATATGGTCAATGACTTTGGTTGTTTTATTAATGTTAATATATATTGTTTGGATGTTTTATTGCAATTAGGCAAAAACAATTTCTCAGGCTGTCATTTTGATAATGGTGAGGATCTATGTTGTTTGTATGTTTTATTAATGTCAAGAGATTTCTTTCATGTTTCAATGAGGATAAACAACTGGTTTCTATTTTAAGAAAATAAATGTATTTTGCAATGATGTCAATGGGAGGGTCTTTAGGGCATAAATATTGCCAACATCTGTTGACATCACGTCTTTCTTATACGTTTTATTGATGCCAAAACAAATGTTCTTTTTTGTTGCAATAAAACCTAGAGGTTTTATTGATATCAACACAATTTGAAAACAAATGTTATGTTTTTGTTGAAATTAAAACATCTTTGGCTTTCGTTTTGATGACAAAAAATGCTAGTTTCTGTAGGTATAAGCAGCATGTCAATAATCTTTAAATCTTTTAATGTTTAAATCTTTAACTATTGCAATAAGTTCAAAACAACTATTGCAGACTCATTTTAGAGTCTGTACGCACTTTTTCAGGTTCATTGTCAGTGGGGAAGGTCTTTGTTTATTTTAATGTTCTGTATTTGTTACAATGTTAAAATGAAATATTGATATCATGTTGCTTTCGATGTGATGTAATCCCGTGTTTCTTATAGGTTTTATTGATGTTAAAATACTTGTTCTGTTTTAGTTACAATAAGATAACTAAAATAAATAATGTCAGTACGTTACTTAAAGATGTTTCATTGATCTGAAAACAACTTTTTGTTTCTTTTTCATGGCAGAAAATATTTCAGTTTCTTTTGTTGAACTGTTTTCGATGTCATTTTGATAGGAATATGAGTGCTAGGGCTGTTTTGATAATGTTGCTTGGAAATTTTATTCCTTTTTACTGCTCTGTTGCTATTTTGTTAAAAGAATATTGACACGTTGTTTCTTACAGATTTTTATCGACAAGTTTCTTAGGGATGTTATTTTTTTTATACCAAAAAATATTTTAGTTTCTGTAAGCTTGAAAAAAATATTTTAGTGGTCAACAAAAAACATGTTTCTTAGTCCTTTATTGATATAAAAACAAATGTTCGTTTTTCTAGCAAATTTTTTTTCTTCAGCTTCTACACGCATAATGATATCGTTTATGTTTATTGCTTTTTTATTACTATAAGATAATAATGTAATAAGGTCTGTAACGCACAATGATGTCAAGAGATGTTTCTTTGATATTTTCCTGTCAAAACAAATGCTGTTTTTTTTTTGCAATGTTTTAACAAGTACTTTCGATGTTAAGAAAGTAGCAATGTAGCAATGATGCTACTTTAATTTGTCGATACATGTATTTCTTTTCGGCAGTCGATATCAACAAATGTGCTTTTGTCAAAATAAGGTTAAAACAACTTTGGCTCTTGTTTTGATGACAAAAAATGTTTCAGCTTCTGTATACACAGATAGCATAGCTTAAAAAAAAAAAAACGGTCTTTGGGTGTTTATTCTTATCAATACATTTCTTAGATGCTTTATTGATGTTCTATTTTTGTTGAAAACAGCTGCTTTTGATGTTTGGCTTTTTTATTAATATCAAAATATATTGATGTTTTATTGCAATAAGGTAAAATGAACTTCTTTGGCTGTCATTTTGATAGTTTTATAAATATTTTTATAAAATTCATGTGAATTGGGAAGGTATTTGTCTGTTTTAATGGTTTCTATGATTTCGATGTTGTTAAGAAAATGGCTTTTGCAATGATGTCAACATTGCAAATGAGGTTTAAACAATTTTGGCTTTCCTTTTGATGGCAAAAAAATGTTTCAGCCTCATCCCAGCTGGGCCGGAAGTCTGAAGGGGAGTGTGAGCTAGACAGGAAGGCCGAAGGTGGGATGGGCCAGAGGGCAAAGGTGGGACGGGCCTGAAGACGAGTCTGGTTAGGGCTAGAAGACTAGGATGAGCTCGGCTGGAAGGGGAAGCTGGGTTGTGCCTGTAGACGAGGATGAGCTGGGCCTAAAGGCAGGGGTGAGCTTCATGGGCCTAAAGGCGATGGAGTGATGGGCTTGAAGACAAGGGTGGGTAGAGCCTGAGGGCGATGGTGGGATGGGATGAAGACGAGTGTGGAATGCGACTGAAAGTGAAAGTGGGTTGGGATAGGAGGAGGAGGGTTGGACTGAAGTCGTGGGTGGGATAGGCTAGTAGGCGAGAGTGGGCTCGGCCAAAAGGCATCGGTGGGAAGGGATGAATGTTATGGTTGAATGGGCTTGAAGAGGGTGGGCAAAGGCCGAATATGGGTTGAGTGAAGGCGATGGTGGGCTGGGACTGAAAGCGAGAGTAGGCTGGGCCAGAGGACGAAGCAGGGCGGGCCTGAACGTGTGGGTGGGATGGGCCTGAATGCGAGGTTGAGATAGGTTCGTAGGCGAGGGTGGGATGAGCCGGAAGGCAAGTGTGGGATGGACGCGAAAGTGAGGGTAAGAGAGGCTTGAAAGAGAGGTTGGTCTGAGACTGAAGGAGAGTTTGGACGGAGCCAGAGGGCAAAGGTGGTTAGGCCTGAAGGAGGGGGCTAGCTAGGCCTGAATGCGAGGGCTGGCTAGGCCTGAATGCAAGGGCTAGCAAGGCCTGAAGGCGAGGGGTTGCTAGTCCTGAAGGCGAGGGATTGCTAGTCCTGAAGGCGAGGCTGTGATGGGCCAAGAGACGATTTTGGGATGGGCTTGAAGGCAAGGATGGGCTGGTCTTGAATTCGAGGGTTGCATGAGTCTAAAGGTGAGGATGGGCTTGACCTGAAGGCGAGGGTGGTATGGGCTTGAAGAAGAGAGTTGGATAGTCTTGACGGTGTGGGTAAGCTGGGCCTGAAGGTGAGGACGAGCTTGGCCTGTCAGCGAGGTGGGGATGATCAAGGAGATGATGATGGAAGGGGCCTGAAGGCGATGGTGGGATGTGCCAAAAGGTGAAGGTGAGTTGGGACTGAAGGCGAGGGCGAGCTGGGCCTGAAAGCCGGGCAAGAAGGCCGGGTTGAGCTAGGGTTGAAGGCGAAGGTTGAATGGGCCTGAAGGCGAGTGTGGGCTGGTTCTACTGGAGATTGTGTGCTTGGCCTGAATGCGAGGTTGGGATCTGCCTGAAGGTGTGGGTGGGCTGGGCCTGAAATGGGTGGTGTGATGGGCCAGAAGGCGATGATGGACTGGGTCAGAATGTAAGGGTGGGATGGGCCGGAAGGTGAAATTGAGCTAGGCTTGAAGGCAAGAGGGTGATGGTCTAAAAGCGAAGGTGGGATATGCATAAAGGCGAGGAGGGGGTGGGCTTTAAGGCGAGGATGAGCTGGTGCAGAAGGGGAAGGTGTGTTGTTCCTCAAGGCAATGGTGGGCTGGGACTTAAAGAGAGATTAGGGCGAGCCAGAAGCTGAAGGGGGCGGGCCTGAACAAGTGTGTGGGATGGTCTGGAAGGCGGGTTTGAGATGAGCTTGTAGGCGTGGATGGGGTTGGCCATAAGGCAAGGGTAGGATGGTTATGAATGCGAGGGTGGGATGGGCCAGAATGCGTTGGTGAGGTGGGCCTGAAGGTTAGGGTAGGATGTGCTAGAAGGCGAGGGAGAGGTGGGGCTGAAGGCGAGGGCGGAACGGACCTGAAGGCAAGGGTGAAATGGATCTGCAGGGGTGGGTGGGACGGGTCTAAAGGCCTGTGTGGGATGCGCCTAAAGGCATGTGTGGAATTGTCCTGAAATGTGGGGTTGGCTGGGCCAGAAGGCGTGGATGGAATTGGCCTGAAGGAAAGGGTGGGATGGGCCTGAAGGCGAGGCTGAGCTAGGTTTGAAGGCGATGGTGAGGTGGGCTTGAAAACAAGGTTGGGCAGAGATTGATGGCGAGGATGGAATGGGTTGAAAACGAGTGTGGAATGCGAATGAATGCGAAAGTGGGCTGAGACAGGAGGACGAGGAGAAGGGTCGGACTGAAGTCGTTGTGGGATGGGCCTAAAGGCGAGGGAGAGACGCTTGTAGGCGAGGGTGGGATGGGTTGAACTCGAGGGTTGGATGGGCTTGAAAAAGAGGGTGGGCCGTGTATGAAGGCGAGATTGGGCGGGACTAGAAGGTGAAGTTGCGTTGAGCCTGAAGGCGAGAGTGGGCTAGGACTGAAAGTGAGAGTAGGCTGGTCCAGAAGGCGAAGGAAGGAGGGCCTAAAGGCATGGGTAGGAGGGGTCTGAAAGCGAGGCTGAGATGGCCTTCCAGGCGAGGGTGGGATGGGCCAGATAGTAATGGTGAGATTAGCTTGAAGA
>JAUUDY010000499.1:0-11192 GCA_032361765.1 Panulirus inflatus
CACACACACACACACACACACACACACACACACACACACACACACACACACACACACACACACACACACACACTCCCCCCTCCTCCTCCTCCAGCGAGGTTGCACCAGGAAAAGACAAGAAGACCACATTTGTTTACACTCAGTCTCTAGCTGTCATGTGTACTGCACCGAAACCACAGCTCCCTATCCACATCCAGGCCCCACAAATGTTTACATGGTATACCCCAGCTGTTTCACATACCCTGGTTCAGTCCATTGACAGCACATCGATCTTGGTATATCACATCATTCCGATTCACTCTATTCCTTGCATGCCTCTCACCTTCCTGCATGTTCAGGCTCTGATCTCTCGAAACCTTTTTTCACTCCACCCTTCCACCTCCAATTTGGTGTCCCGCTCCTCCTTGTTCCCTCCACATCTGACACATACATCCTCTTTGTCAACCCTTCCTCACTTATTCTTTCCATATGTCTGAACCATTTCAACACACCCTCTTCTGCAGACTTTGCTTGCATGAGGTCTTTTGAGGTGACACTGTAAGGGAAAAGTAACCTTTGGTGAGGCTGTGTTTGGAAGTAAAGTGTCATCAAAGAACTTCACTCCAAAGGAATCCATCATACTATGTTATTGAAGGATTGCACCCTTGGAGCTGCAGGAACTCTTGCAAAGTGGTCCTGGTGTTAACCAGGACCTTTTCCTAGAAAGAGTTGCGGGATATATTTATTTATTATAAATTATGTTTGAATGCATATTTGTACATAAAATTCTTAAAAGGCTGAAGTTCATAGAAATATTAAGATTGTGTATTGTAGGGTATTTTATGTGGAAAGAGCATTTATATATGTTTTTTAGTTTTAGATAAGAAAATGGAATAGATACAAAATACATAAAATAGAATTTTTGATTTTCAAGAAATAGAGGAAGCAGCCTTTCCTCATTGTTACATAAATTGAAAAGTATAACCTACAGTCTACTGAAAATGATAATGGCTTTCTGTAACTAATGAGATGTGATAGGTATCAATTTTGTGATAGCTTCCTGTGTAGCTTTTCGGTATGATTCTTCATCTGTCTATGAAAATCATCTGACTTGGAATATTGTACATATGAACAACCCTCTGTTCAGAATTCCTTCTGAAGAAAGGGTTGAATGATCCCCTCTTTCTTGCAGTAATATGTTATTTGATCTGAATATTTGTAACATGTTAATCCCTGGTGCACGGCCGATTCAGTGCCATCCTAACCTGAAGGTTACCGTCATGTGGTATGATATTCATCTCAGTCACATGTTTGAGTCCCTCAGGAGAACCCATGAAAATGTAGATTTAAGCAAGTTGATTTGATGAAAATGTTGTGACAACAACCTGTTATTGTAAGAAGGATTTTAAATCCAAGCTGTATACAGACAGATACCTGGATGATTTATTTGTCTTAGATATCTAACCTATGGGTTTAGTGACATCGGTTTATTTCCTGCTTAAAAGTGTTGTTTCTTTTAGAATTCTATTTGGCGTGAACAAAATGACAAGTAATTTTTTTGTAGGGACAAATGTTGGCCCTGCATGTTGGTAGACAAGGGTGTTTACTTATCATTTTGGTCCCATCACCCTGCTTTCGTTTTTTTCATTGTAGAGAAATTTCTTCAAGCTCTGATGCTCTGAAGAATATCAACATTTTTATGGTCAGTTACATTGTACTATTATGGTTTAGGAGATGGGAATTCATGCAAGTGAATTGCAAAAGACTATATTTTATCGAGAAATATATACCTGATCCTTTACCAGTATCATAGATTTTTGTGCAGGTTGTGTTTTAAAAACAGTATATGAAGACAGTATTTTTTTTTATAGTAAGTGCAATCCAAGGATAACATCTTAAGTTATATTTTTTACTTCAATGTGACCATTATTAGTGTTTTCTGTAATATATACTCCACAAGAATTGCAGAGTGAATATGGATATGAATAAACATTTAGATATTAATGACAGTACTTAAGTCAGTATAATGATATGAATGATTTATTCATAATTGTTTTGTTTAACATTGTACTTTTTAGTGGCATGTTATATTGATTATCTAACATGTAAGTATTTCTTCATCTTTCCCATAGTATTGGCCTGCAGTATTTATTCATATTTCTCTTTTGGATCTTTGACTTAAACTTTACAAAAAGTACAGTGAAAAAATATTCTGTCACCTTTGATATACTATATTCATAAATCAAATCTATGAGATTTGATAGAGATCTTCATCATAAAGATTTATTTACTTTGAAGATATTGTGTGGACAGGTTATTGTATGAATACAGTATAGTTATTTAACAATATGATTGTTACTTTTAATGCAGGTGGTTGCAGGACAGAGGACTTAGCAATTAGAATGTTTTTTGCATGCTTTAGAGCATAACCATTTGTTGATAGATTATGGACTCTGAAATCTTCAGTTGTTAGTATATAAGTATTCAAACCATTTCTCTTGGCCCATTTTGATGACAGTCAGGCCTTTTCACTTTAGTTCTTGAGTAATGTTTTACATGGGGCTGTATAATTAAAAATCCATGTGAGGTGATGCCTGATGCTGATTTCAATTACTTTGGAAGAAAGCATAAGGGAAGCCCTTGCTGGTATCATACATGCTGCTTGTTTCTGCTTTTTGCTTTTTTTTTGTGGAGACCCTTTGTAGAATGCAGAACTTGTTAACAATGTGAAAGGAAAGTTTTACAACTATTTTAAGATAAAAACTGTCAGTTACATTTGAGTTTTCAGAATGGATTAAAACTAGACACTGTTGACTGCAACATTGAAAACCTATTGGCAGTACTGCTTTCATATAACTGTCATTGACCTTTCCTTCATTTATTTTTCAAATTATTATGCTACATCCAGAGCATTGTACCACTTGGCGCATCACCAGAGATTTTCAACATTCAGTGCAGTCATATAACTTTTGTGTTTTTCCCTTATCTCCAGCTCATTCAAGTTCCTCTTGCAATGCTTCTGTGTCCTGTTCCTACTTAGGATGTCATATATGTTTGGACATTCATTTTTTTCACTTCAGTCTCTTTAGGCACAAGCATTTGCAGTGAGATGAAATTATATATATTCCTCAGTATTTGCTATGAGTATTGTAGTTTGGTCTATGAGAAAATGATTTGTTGGGATATAAATGTTGACATTTTTTTTTACTGTATTATGTATGGGTATCTCCTATTAACAAGAAATATTTGTTTTGCATTGATGGATGCAATATTCAGTAGTCAGAACTAACTTTTTAGATACATTGAAGGAAAAACCTCCAAATATTTGCAAAGTATTTAGATTCTTGGACAAAAACAGTGATAAAGTGGAAATGCGTGAGATATGGAGCTATATTAGAGCAAGTAAAGTTTCTTCTGTGCCAAACTGGCCACTTTCATGCTTAAAACACAAAATTAATGCCATTTTTTAGGAGTATTCTGCCTTTTGAAGGTAGAAAACTGCCATAGTATTTGCTCATATTTCAGTTAATTCTTGTCTTTTTATTTTCACCCAAACTAGCATCTCTCAGCCTACTGCATCCTCATCCTTGCCATGCTGTGAGTAGGGCATTTGGTTTCATCTATTCATACATCATGATAATATCTTGCCCGTGTCTTATGTATGTCAGAACCCAAGACTGAAGTTAATGGGTTAGGGATCTGACCTTGAGCTCTGCTATGTTACTGGGTCAGATGCATTTTTACACCTGACCTTCCCTTATTTGAGTACTTATACTGTACTGTCTTTAGTCATCTGCTCATCTCCCAGAATGAAGATACCCCTTTTCATCTCAGTAAATTGATTTTGTCTACTTCAATTCTATTTCCTCTCATGTTATTCACAATTGAAGTCATTCTTCTTGTAAGAGCAATTTTTATATTTAGGTAAAGTGTTACTGTCAATACGTGTTATCTTGTGAAACTCAATGTTTTTTCATTGTTCTTTTTTCCCTTTAATTTTCTGCATTTGTTTTGCTTAGGAATGAGAGGTGAATTTTTATGAGGAATTAGATTTTTTATCAAGAGTAGCAAAGTAGAACACCTTTATTCTCTTGTCATCATATCTAATGTTGATATATATGTTTAATTTTTTTCATAAACACTACATTATATTGACATAAATGGCTTTTAAACAGCTTCTTTAATGACAAGGAATTTTACTTATTTATTTTTGTGTGATCTGCATTAATGTATGAAGTACAGGCATGAAGCAAGTAGGATGTAGTTTGTTTATTTTTTCATGGAAAACTAAGGAATGATTTAGAGGGCTAATTTACTGGTATAAAACAAATATGAAATACATTTTGGATTTTAAGTGTACTGTACTTATGTAATTTTACATGGGAATGCAAATATAACATATTTATCTTCATTTGGATATGATGTTTTTCTGCTTTTTTGCTTATTGGTAGCCAGGTTAAACACTTGAAATATACTGTCTTTTAATTTAGATAATCATTAGTGCTAAAGATGCTTGTATTGATCTTTAAGGTGACCAAGTGTTATCATGAGGTTATATTGCAAATGAAAAGTCATCTTTGGTGAGGCTGTATCATTGTCAGAGGATGACAGGATTACAATCTCAGTAAAGAGGTTCTCATTCCAAAGGAGTCCATCATTTGCTTGCTGTTGATTGTAGCATAGTCATGAAGCTGCAAAGCTACCCAGTAAAAGGGATCCTGGTGATTTATAATTAAAAAAAAGAGGTTTAAATAGACCATGTATCCAAGCAAAAAATCTTGGTGCTCAAAATAATCCTGATAATGTTGTTATCTTAGGAATCCACAGTATTTTGAGAAAGCCCTCCCTCCGTGAATCATGATACCTCTTGTCAAGTTTAGAAATAAAGTCAGCAGTTTTAGGATGAGAAATAGATATACTTTAGTAGACTCGAAGATGCTGTATACTTTGACCTCTTTGTCTTGATGAAGGGAAACTATCATATTTAGTATTTATTTGTTGTGTTTGTTTATCTACCAAGAAAGTTGATATATAAATATGAGTGTGAAGTAGTTCCAGAATATTCAGAATGTGGAAGTAACTTTTGTTAATTCCTGTGTCTTGTGTGCATGTCAGCTAATCACTCTTTTATAGTAAGCCTTGTATAGGGTTCTTTACTGATTAAATAGTCTGTGCATTACAAACAGTGAAAATTAAAAAGTTGATCCCCCCTCATTTGGCAAAAGAAGTATTAATCATGTAAGAATAGAAATCTCAGTTTTACCGCTGTTAATAAACTTTTGTATTGTACTGAAGTATTCCAAGAACATATGACTGATTTACCTCTTATAAATCAGTATTTGGAGCTATATATTCATAGCAAGGGAATATAACTGATTTATCATGTCAGAAATAGTGTTTGCTTTTGAGTAATCATAGCAAATGAATATGACTGATTTACCATATCTAATCTGTATTTAGAATTGTATAGTCTAGTTAGTACTTTAAAGTACAAATTTTTGCATTCTCATTATGACCACATTTTTGTTAAAGTCTATTCTCTTTGGTCTTTTGTTAATATAGAAACATTGCATAGCTCAAGAAGTATCAATCTATGGTTTTTATATGAATCAGATATGCATAAAAGATTCTTATCATTTATATTAATGATTTTTCTTAGTTTCTTGTTAGGGTTAAATCTTCATCTGTTAATAGCTTTCAAGATGTATATGAGATAGGTTTGAATATAAGATCTGATTCTGAATCATGAAATGTTCTGTTTTTATTAGAAAGTCAGCATTTGCAATGTAAACTTAGAGAAATTCACATCATAGTAAAGGTAATTTTTGATATTTCATGGGAAGCAAAGTCTGCTTAAAAGAGTCCATGCATTAAATAGTTTTTGTAAACATCCTATTCACAAAGTCTTTCTTTACATAACTAAGTTTTTAAAGTTTGTTCTTGTTAAATCATCCAGCATCTTTAGAGAAAAAAAGATATGGGAGGTGTTGTAGGCAGAATTGGCACTTGTCTTCTCTTATCAATGCCTTTTATTCAACTAAAGGCTCAATGTTGTGCCTTAGGTGGTGCTAAGTATCCCATGCATTAATGATATTTATTTTTAAAAGTCTGATAAAGCCAAGGGACATAGAACATGGCCAGAAAATCTGACATATCCTTGCGGGTAAAGAATGGACTAAACAGCATTTCTGATTAATTACGCATATTAGGTGGATAAATTGTGGTGCTTGATATGTTTTTGTTTCATATAATGAGCTTAATAGTGGTTTAAGAATTATCTTTGCGACCACTTTCAGAGGACACGTAAAGTCCATGTTAAGCAGGATGATAACTGTACAAGGAATCATTATATATCAAAATAAAGTATGATGCAAGTGGAATTACATATGACAAGCTTACTTATATTTTTTCTGTCACAGTTACTAACACTGTAAGCATCAGCAATGGTTTTGCTTGAGGTCTATTGAATTAAAAACTGAATTTTAAAAAGTGTATTTGAATAATACTGAAGTTCGTGATAAAATCAGCAACATATTTGAATGTACGTTATTCTCTCAGTCAGCTTTAGTAAATATTACCATTGTCAGCTGTATACTTGTTGCATTTTTGCAATGTAATTCATAATTTCAGTCATACTTGTTAACTAATCTCTTCTAGATGTATAACCGTCCCAACTCAGATGTTAATGCAATTCAAATGTAAATATTTGTACCCTTTTGTTTTGTATTGCATTCTATATCTACTGTGTTCTAAACAATGATTTCAAATGTAAATGCTCCTCCAGTGATATAGGAAAGTTTAGGTCGATGAGCTTAAATGGCATTGAGTTATATTGAAATTTATTGTAGATTTTTTAGATAAATATCATTTGAGTCACATATTGTATTGTTTCAGTGTATTCCCTCAAGAGAAATTGCCTGTTTTGATGTCAATTGGTCTTCGTCAGCCTGTTGCCACGAAACTAATACCATCAGTGATGTTTGTTAAACAATTATTACATTGTTTGCTACTATTAGAAGTTAGAATTAAACATTGGTGCAAGGGTAGCTACTGGAGCATTCTTTTTGGATCCTACAGATCTTTCAGAATAAGATAATTTATGACAAAATACTTTTGCAGCACTTTCCATGGCATCAGAATGTGCTTTGAATTTGTGCAAACCCTTAGTGCCTTCTTTTAATAGCCGTTAGAGATGAACTTGTATACATGACTTATGAACATGTTTTTGTAAAATTAGAAAGACTAGATTGTACATTACAAAAAAAAAGTTTTGTCTAAGTATTTATAACACAGATGAACCGTACACATTTTTGACTCGCAATCTCTCCCATAACCAAAACTTTGTTGTCCATATATACAAGCATAAAACTGCCTTAATCAAGTAAAGCTATCTTTTAAGTTCTATTAGTATGTTCCATTCATTTTTTGCTTTATATTCTTTTGATAATTCTCTATACTCCTATCCCTATACCTATATCTAATACTTATGTGTAAGTAGCAGGATCACATTACTCTTACATTTTCCTTGTCTTAGTTTCCAAATATGCACTGCTATTCTCTTTTTAAAAATACCTGCATTCATGCAGATTTTTGCAAGTTGGAATTGACTAACATTTTTACATATCTGTAAACACGATATTGCACAATGATTGAAAAGTCATCTTTAGCAAAGTTGTGTCATTGTCAAAGGATGAAATAAAAGTACATTCTTGTCAAAGAACTGACTAACTTTTACTGATCGTAGCACAGGGAGCCCCATAAAAGGGGTCCTTGTCTTATGTAAGTAAAGTTAACAACAAGGATTTTGTTCAGATCATGACATGAAACACACTTATGTAAACACATCATAGAGACAGCCATTACCTGCATAACTGTTATTCACTGCTTTATGCTACACCTAGATATGTTTCCCTTTTGGCTTGATTAGTGTGAACAGGAATATTGTTTAAAAGTGTGATCAAATGTATTCTCCTATAGGTCCATTTGGTTCTAATGAGAAATAAGCAAAATTGTTGCAATTTGATTCAGCCAGAGAAATAGAAATAGAAACTGAATTATATAACAGGCATAAAAGTGCCCTACAAATAAGGGCAGGGGCAGATACTCTTGTTTTGTAATTCTGTATAAAATAGACCTCTCCTTAGTTTTTGAAGGTTACTGGCTTTTGGGCTATCACTGCTTGGCATAATGCTGGAAGAGGTGTTGCTACACAACCTTCTCCAAGCATTTTGGTTGCTAACAAAATCTATACCTTCCAACTGGGCTAACCTGATCCCTCAGGGAAACCCTTGACCATTAATGCCCTTCCTATGACTTTACCCTGTTCGCCCCATTACTTCCCTCAATCTCTTCACCAAGCGACTTCGCGTGACCCCAGTGAAGTAGGTGGTCTTAGGCAAGTTGTCCAATTTACTCCCTGTTGGGAGGGAATCCTACCTATCGTCTCCTACTCTTTATCACGCTACCAATGCACTTTGTCTCCAAATCATGCATTCTGAAGTTACAGAGGATACAAATTATGGTTCTGCGATTCGCCAAAAATGATAAACCTAAACTTTGAAAACACAGAAGAGCAGCAGGAACGCATAAAGATTAAACAAATTAGTTCATATTTAAGAGAAGAAGCACAAAAATTAGGGGAGAAACTTGAAAATACCAATGATGTAGACTATAGATATATCCGAAATCTCTAGAATAACAAACGTGAAAAACAGACTATGTATCCATCAATGCATATTACATATATATTCCAAAGGGATATTTTACGCTTCCAGAAAAACCTAAATACATCAGAAAAGCTACAACATACACTTCAATCTCATCCATTTCAAACTTCCTATTCCGCTTCCTCATCTCAAACTATCCTATTTAATAAGAAATGGATTTAGGAAAAGAAGAAAATTATTAGAAATCATTACATAGCAAATAGCAACGCACTTATTTCTGTGTTGTTTGAGGTGCAAAAAGCAATAATGTCGGAAATTGACTTTTACTTTTTCTGTAGTTTGCCATTAAAAATACTCGTTTTCTTTGGAAGTGTTTGTTTACATGGTTTGGAAGCAAAAATTCAAAGTAAAGTCATTAGTAAATGGAATGAAGTATTGAAATCATAATTACTTTGGCCTCTCATAATCTTATTTAAAGTATTGATAGTATGTTTTATATTTCATTCAATATAGAATTTTATCTTTTGGGTATCTGAAATGAGTAAATTAGAGCCACACTCGAGGGTTTTATTTGACTGCTCGCGCAACTTTTGACAGGCGACTGAAGCGAGAGTAGGTGAGCAATTGATTAGGTTGTTGCACACATCTCTGGCCTTAAAGGAAAGTAAGTGACAAAGCCCCCATTATATTGTAATTCAGATATTTTCATAGAATGCTCTGAATTCAGCATTAGTGCTTGTGTTACTTTGAAGATTATATTTCTTGTCCTGTATAATGAAATGGCACAGTTTAGTACAACGAATTCCGTTCTGAAACTAACATAGATGATAGTTCATACCATTTATAATGAAAGTGACGAAGCAGAGGCCATAAAGGCCTAATCTGACGTACTGTAGCTTAACACAAGTCAGGTAGACCAGTCTTTGGATTATCATGGGGTTAGATTATTAAGTAATTTAAGGGTACGAAGGAAAGTTTTGTCTCAAAATCCCCATTATTGAGCTTAGGGTAATTATTGAGTTTGGGGTGTGGTGATTGATTTTAGAATGTAAGTTAGAATTGGTTGTTTTGCCAGCCATTAGGCACATTTGGATATGACGGTATATTGGTGACTAGTTTATTTGGAAAATTACTTGTATAATTAGGCATTAAAACTTCCTTTGGTTTGCTCTTGAAGAGTTGTGTTCAGGAATGAGATAAAAGCTATGTGGCTTTGCATGTTCTATATTAGTAACGTGATGATAGTGAAGTTTAAGAGAATCAAAGAAAGTATAAGGATAATGTTAAAGTAGGTCAAAAACTTGGGGAAGAAATCAGAATGAATCAGATTTATGATAGAGATGTATAAATATTGCTATTTTTGCTGTTGGGAACCACACAGATTGCTTACTAGGGAGGTTAGATAGTGTTATGAATGACTACTTGATCTGTCTTTTGTGTATTGAAATTTGTTTGAAATTGGTTTAATGAGTATTCATGGATATTTCTGATGTATTTTGATTAATTTGTTGAAAATTAAGATAAGAATTGGCTGTTAGGGAGGTTATTTAAGGTTGCCATGGATTCTGTTGATTTTGTGCATCTTGCCTCCCCCGCTATTGTCAGTTCACTTTCTTTAGAAGAGGAGAATGAAATGTGATGCTTAAAATCATGATCTGCTGTTTTTATTCAATTCTTTCAGCACGATGCTACCCTTGCATAATAGAACTGCTTGATACTGTACTCAAAGCTAATTTTTGTGCATTGCTTGATGGGTAAATTCAGTACTATTCATTTTCCTGTATTTTTACATTATTATTTGTTTTTTATTAATTCCTGTAGATTTTTGTAGGAGAGTTCATATCCATTACTATTTTGAAGTCGAGGCAGTTTGGGATCAAAAAGGCATACTAATATATTTTTCTTAACCCCGAGCCAGTAATAGTGTCACCAAAGACACATTTTCTTTATAGATAGTGTAAAACAAAGAAAAGAAAGTTTTATATAAAATTCCCCAGTATTAAGCCTTAATCAAATTTAACTTTATTATCTGCTGTTTCTTGAGAGACAGCAAATTTGAACAAAGGAGGGCAGCACAAGGACATGAGGGCAAAATGTGGTTGCACAGTGTAAAGTGGGAGAAGTGTGAGGAAGGGTTATTCAGTTTGATACTGTACATTTTGATATGAAACTTTTTTAGATGATCATTTCTCCCTTTAAATATGAACTGTATTTCACATCTTTGTTTAGAGTCTTATGTTGACAAAAATCTGATAAGCTGATTTATCTAATTTACCTGAGAATGATTTCAGATATGGTGGGCGCTTTATGATTTGGAGTACAAACAAAACCAACACTAAAAAAAAGAAAAAACTTACCTAACCTGATCTAATATATAATCTATCCTATCAAGATCTAATTTATTGGAGCTAATGTAAGTACTCCATGTGTAAATTTGTCTGTCCAAAGTTATTTAACTGAGGTAAAAAATTTTATATGGTTTTTGTCAGTAGAAGCTAATAAAGTCATGCCCCAAAAGACAGTTTCATCCCATTTTTTGGCACAGGC
>JAUUDY010000609.1:0-16619 GCA_032361765.1 Panulirus inflatus
TAATAAAAAGAGTGTGGTTGAGAGAGCAGAAGAGGGTGTTTTGAAATGGTTTGGTCACATGGAGAGAATGAGTGAGTTAAGATTGACAAAGAGGACATATATACGATGAGATGTATAGGTATGTATATGTGCATGTGTGGACGTGTATGTATATACATGTGTATGTGGGTGGATTGGGCCATTCTCTCGTCTGTTTCCTTGCGCTACTTCGCTAACGCAGGAGACAGCATCAAAGTATAATAATAATAAAAAAAAAAAAAATCATTATTATCATATATATATCCACATATATACTTTGCAATGAAAGAAAATGTATCAAAATACAGAATCTATCAATCTATACCTGTGATGCTCATTCTCTTTGGGAACTCCCTCAAGGAGGTGGTCATGGCAAGTCTCCATAACTGTTGAATACATTTAAAAAATGTACACACAATCAAATCATATAAAATCTTCAAGATTCTCTCCTTGCATGCCTTTAACTGCATCAATTACAGCATCATATGGTATAAATTTTGCACAATCCTCTTCTTTCAACATTTCTGAGATAATTAGTGATGTTAAGGTATAATTGCTTATCTTGCTTCTGTGGCTGGTTTCAGTCAATGTCAACTTTGGAAAATAATCTTTCAGCAACTGTATTTGATGTTGGCAAGGACAGAACAGAAAGGGCAAATACAGATAAAACACTGGAAGCCTGCCTTCTTCATCTTGAAGATTATATAGTGCACTGGAAGAATTTTTCTGAATCCTTTATGTTTTATAAATGTTCTGGCAAGGGTTCACTATATATGTCTCCCCATTCATCATCCAAATGTTGCACCTTTCTTGAAAATATTCATGGAAAGCAACATGCTAAATCAGACAGAGAAGGTAATGTGACTTGAAAGTGCTGATCTAGAACTTTTGAAACACTAAAAAATGAGCAAATCTTCAAAGTTTCATTGCTAAGGGGAAATCTCTCTAATCTCCTGAGAAGAAACTATCAAAAATGTTCTATAATGACCTTTAAGCATGTCTCTTTCTGAGTTGGCTGAATTTGTGAAAGTCTGAAAATCTGCCCCAAGATATATGTTGTCAATACATTTATATAGTTCCTCTCATCAGTTGGGTCTATTGTGTCAAGTCCACCACTTTGCTAAGGAAATCTCTATCAACAAATATTTTCAAAAGTTCTACATTTACTGAATCTCAGTGTGAAAGATGAGCAGTTGAAACATTTCTTTGTAATAAAAGACTGAGTTCATTGAACTCTGGCAGTATAAAATTCATTAATGTCAAGTATAAAAACACTGAAGGATCTTTAAGGCTCTCATAAATTGAGTTTGATATCAATAAGCGATCTTCTGGCTGTTTGGTGCTGAAATAAATTGAGAGGCTTGCCCTGCTCAAGTAATCTCTCAACTGCCATATGAAGGTTTCATATTGCAAAATTATTGAAAATGAGAAAATCTTGTATTTTCTTTACAATATATGAAAAATACGTAGATAAATTTTGTACATGAACTTCATACTGGAGGGGAAATCTTTTGCAGCTTGTGATGCACAAATATAGGCAGAGTGGTATATACACTTGAATTCAGTGAAGTTTGGTACCTCATTTTTTTGCTGATGTACTAAGCTGTTATCACCCATTATATTACTGGCTCCATCACCAGCAAAGCCTGCAAGATTAGCCCAGGGTATATCATTGCTGGTCGAACAGTTGATGATACGGTTGAACAGGTTCTTACCAGCAGATCCTTCAGACTCTTGATCCTTTCCATAAATACTAATCAAACCCAGTAAGCTGGTTTTTGTCCACAGGAAATCTGTCAAAAACATATTACAACAACAACACAACATTTATTATTACTTGTATTGACCATTTCATTTATCATTATGGAGAATTTGTTTCATTCAGCTTTTTCACTAAAGATTATTTCTCTATTTTCCTAATATCATGAATGATATGTGTAACCTTGGACTTTCAAGCCTTGCATGTTTAGTAATCTTTTAATCTGTTATCAAAGACTTTACAACTTCACTTAAATGGATTATCATACTGAATTATTTATTGTGCTCTGCAAAAAAGGCAGTTATTTCAGCTCTAGTAACTTCATCTTCAAGATTAGAGGGATATGAGTCTGCTGTATAGTCTGCAATATTTCTGATGACTTATGCCTTTTGAATGCCATTGTATCTGGACCAAAATTTGGAATTGCAGATCTGACATCGAGCCTTGTTAGGATCATCTGTCACCTTTCATGGCCATGCACTAAATTTAGGCCTCATCAGTTAGCCAAACATCTTGGAATTCTCTTTGGGGCCATGGTCAATCTGTGTAAAGATAAAGGAAAATATGATTGTTAAAATTATATCATATGCATATGGTATAGAAATCTTGCACATTATTTAATCAATATTAACATTATTTTTGATCTGACTAATTGTAAATTCTAAATAAAACAAAAATTAGTTTATACTTAAATGGTTACATTAAATTAATAAGTGATACTCAAATCTGGAGGAGAATTGTCATGTCATTTTTCTCTGTTATACATTTATACAGTCTAGAAGTCATTAAATATGTATTCAACATCAGCATTAAGAATACTTACAACATATGATTATCATGAATACTTACTGCAGCTGCTGAGTGTGTATCCCTTGATGATTAACTGCATTTGAGGAAATGGTCTTCTAAATCATTTTTCAAAAGAATAAAATGATTAGCTTTTAGTATGCATAATTAATAATCCTTGATAAAAGGAGCAAAGTATTTGATAAAAAATTTAGTACATTTGTGTGAAACTTTTATCCATATGAAAAATAAACAAAATCTGCACAATTTATTCTGCATTTATGTAGAGTGCAGTCTGTGACTCTGCACACTCGGTTTCCTGTGTTTAAAGACTTGGCATAGCATATGATTATTCCCCATTTTGGTAACTCTGCTCCTAGGAGGCAGTGTCTTGTTGCTTCCTTCATCATCAATATTGTTCCTTCAGTATTCTCAATATACATTCTTTAAAGGATTGTAAAACTAAAAGCTTTATAACTTTCTACCCACAGTAATCTTCCATATTATGTATTATCTGAAGACACCATCTAATGATATTTCCTGGAATTTAATGGAATATTTTATCAAGAGGGTTAAACCTCAATTCATCTTTTTTTTCTCTCTATCTCTTCTTACTGTTGTGTATCCTTCTGGTACACAACTAAGGGGTAAGATTCAAGTAAGATTTGTTTGTGAGTTTCATCTCCGCTACTCAGACAATGTCTGGATTGCATTCTCATAAAATGTCCCTAAATTCTAGCTCCGTTTCATTTCTAAAGAGGCTGTTTGTTATTTGTATGAAGAACCTTCATCATAAGGCACTTGCACAACTAGGCTGCTCCCATTTGTATAACGAATCTTCAGCCAAAGGCATTTGCTACTATCTAGTCTGGCTTCTTCGGAATAGAAGTTTGGATGTTATTCCTTTCTATGGGTTGATCTGCCTCTTCTTGTTTTTTGTCTTTTGCCAGTCCTCCTTGGATGTCTCTCTTATTTTTGTCATTCTGGCACTCATAAGAAACACTCTTTTCAACTTCTTTCTGACAAGTTTATTTGATGAAGTATCTAATGGCTACATATCTCCGTAACAAATGTTACCCTAATTGGTCTTCTCCTAATGGTCTGTCTATATTTCCCTATCCTCCTAACTTATATAATATCTCTACCTACTTGTTAAATTCATTGCCTTAAATGATTTCTGAACCTTCTGCTCTTCTCTGGTTATTCTTTCCTCCTTGTTTGGTAGGTGATCTACCTTCAGCCCAAATACCATTACTGACTTAAGCCTGTTTCTCTCCCTCTGTATGGCATCCCTTATCCAGATGGAGACCCACCTTTCTGTATCTCCCACAATCTAGCAATGTCCCCATCTTTCTTTTTACTTGTCCAAAATTTGTATTATCACTACTTTATAGCTATCCTAGACAATATTTACTCCTTTTAACCCTCTCATCTAATCTACATGCTTCCTTAATAAACCTGTACCTGACTGCATCTACTGACTCCTCAATGGCCCTGCACAAAATTTCGTTTTGTCTTTCCATTTTAAGATTTTTAGGTTTGTGTTCTTCAGGTTCTCAACATTTGCTGAGCAGTTAATTTTCATTCTGAAATCCTGTCTTGGTTTTTGTTGATAATTTTCTTCTAGCTTTGAGCATCAGAATTTTACTGTTATGTTCCTCCACAGATCTGCTAAATTTGTCTACCTCTATTACTGTCTGGCCATTGTCACTGTGATCATCATTTGAGTGTTATGGGGAGAAGGTTTTACACCTGTGTTACCCTAGCTCTTAACCTTGTATAAATGCACCTTGTTTTTTCCCCTATGTATTGATGCACACACACACACACATACACAAACACACATCCTAGCCTATGACAGGTACCTATTTTATCAACAGCCCTAGGAGAAGACAAACAGCTGGGTGAACTGCCATGACCACCTATGTGGGTCTGATCTGTGGCAGACCATGCATGTGTGATGGTCAGTAACCCTAACCACTACACCATGAAGGTCCCTAGCACAGACCTTCCTCAATTTGCTTCTAAATCCCTCTCCAATACCTTTTTGCACTTTTCATGGTCTCTAGATATGTCCTCTAGCTTCTTTACCTTACCTTCTAAGTGGTATATTCATACGAAAAGCTTCTTCACTATCACATTATCCATAAAGTGCAAGTTATCAGGTTTATGGTGCCCCATAGCACCCTTCATAAGTCTCTCTTAGGAATCCCTTAAAATAAATGTCTTCCCTTGTTGTCTCACTTACCTCTTCAATCCTCCTATTTACTCACATGTTTAGATTCACTGTTGCCAAAATACCACACAGCGCATTATGACTCGTTTTCTCTCTATGACTCAGTTACTATTGGAATTAGGTATTCATGGATAACCATCTCTATTCAAGTTCCTTTTTGGTTACATAATGTAGGATGCCAGTTGTTGGAATTTATTATATTATAATACATTACAAATGAAAATGAAATTACATACTTAAACCCAAAAAGAAATACATACCCGTGAAAATACATATAATTAAACAATATTGTGAAGTGACCATATCCACCACATCTGATTGTTTTACCAATTGTAGCATTTCATTTGTCGGTTGAAATTTTACACATCCTCCCATTGCTTTGGCAGTTACAGAAACAAACCAAGGCAGCTTCAGTTGTACTGTGAAGTTTGTTTCTTTATACTGTTTTAACTTGGCTCACCTTGGAAAATATTCTTTCCGCGTCTGTGTTGGAAGTTGGAAGTGCTATAATATCTAGGGAAAATTGGAGCAATACAGAAAATTCTGGCTCTTCATTCTCATTTTTCAGTGTGCAATGCAATAAAATATGTCTCCGTACTGTTTCCTTGCTTAAGGTCATCAGGCAGAGGTATGCTGTGTAATTTATACCACTCATCATCAAGTGCCTGTAAATGACCCTTGTATATTCTAGGCACTTCCATTGATAGACTGACAAGAGAAGGGGTTTCCATCAGGGTATTAGGCCTCAAACACTTTCTTACTGATAATTCTTTACAAAGCTGCAATAGTATACTGTCAAAGGGGAATTTGACTTTCATTTCTTGGCAAGCTGTTATCAAGAATACTCAACATCTCTGTCTTACATCTTTAAGGTCTTTGTTATTAACTGCATCTGATGTCTGAAGCAAGCTAAGCACACCTGCCCTAAGGTACAGTTGTTCATCTGGTAAACGATATTCTACTTCACTAGGATCAACTGATTTTACATCAGCTCTATATATGTGATCGTACCTGTAGAAACATCTTAGAATATCAAGGTAAAGGTTTTTTGAGGCCTCATGCAATAGATGAATTGTTGTTTCTGCCTTCTGAAAAAGTTTGTTGAATTTATTAAATTCTGAGAGGATGAAATTTAAGAAGAGAAAATAAAGGAGGAATGAAGGATCCTTAAGGTCATCAAGAATGATTCTAACTGTTGTTACTTTGTCCTCCTGATATTTCTCTTAAAAGTACAATTGCAATGGGTCCCATTGTTTTAAAACACACAAAACTACCATGTGGAGTGATAGCCACCAGGTCTGTGAGACGAGGATCTTGTGCAGTTTTACCTCACAGATATGTTGAAATTGCTCAAACTTGCTTTTCCGCTTTGCACTATGGCTGCAATAGTGTAAATATTGCATACAAGATCTTCATACATTCTAGGGAAGGTTCTGGCTCCATGTGATGCATGAAGGTGAGCTGAAAGACAGATACAGTGAAATACTGTTATACTTGGAACGGCAACTTTGAGGCGACTGGTTACAGAGTTATGGGCACCCATTATATTACTTGCCCCATCAAAAGCAAATCCTATCAGATTTTCCAAAGGAATATCATGTTCATCAAAGTAACCCATTAGTAAGTCATACAAATGTTCACTTGCTGAACCTTGTGCTGCATCTGTTGGTGCTTTATACAAATAAACTAAATCCAATAGGCGTGTTGTTAAGCATTCATCAGCTTTATCAAAATATTTACACACTACCAAGTAATTCTCAGAAGTAGTTGTCAGTCGTTTCATCAATTATAAATGAAAATTTGTTTACCTTTGTCATTGACAAGTGGAACATGAAAGACTTTGCCAATTCCTGTCATCACACACCAGCTTTTGACCTCTTTAGATGTAACCTTTGTGCAGTTGGAGAATCCTGGAGTAGATCTTTTAATAGGTCAATTTGATGATCTCCAGTATTAAATGAAATATTATTTTCAACCATAAATGTTGTAAGTCTGATTTCAGCTCTTGATACCAAGTCAATGTTCCTCTTGTCTTTGGCAGCTGCAGTGTCCTCACCCATACTTCTCACACCCTCTGCATTTCAGCTATGCATGTGTGATGATCTATGTTGTTTGAAAGCAGATATTTCAGCTGACAGATTGGTGCGACAAATGCAAGTGTGCTCTAGTGGGGTTCCCTTCCACCTGCTTTAGCCAACCCTAAAATCTTCATTATGCAGCCATACAACTCTGAATGTATGCTTTGGCAGCATAATTCCTTGGGATCTGTATTGAATATTAAACCAATTACAAGTTAGATAAGGAAAGAGCAAGATACAAGAGTGAAAGGAGGAAGACAGAAAAACATAAAATAATGTAACAGATATATAATCAATTACCTGACCAACAGAGTGAATATAATTCAACAACCTATTAACTGATACACCCATTATACTCACCAGTAAGCATTGTCAATGAAGAGGTTGAGTTTGGAAATTCCAAAAAGCATATAATGGTTTATAGAATTTTGAAAATTGCTTTACAAATCAAACATCTGATTTGTTTAAGGTATGTTACCTTCTTTTATTTAGAATTTATTGTGTTAGTTAATATTGGATAAAAACATATTTATGTTATGTAACAAATGTTATTACTGAAATAGATATTTAACCATACAGTAATCTTACTTCATTTCTGAGGTATGAGGTCTCAACTTCCACAGGAAATAGGGTGGATCATATCCCCAGAGTTCAATTTCTGCATAGCAGATGAAATTACCACACTTTGGCAACACTGTTTAGATCTTCCTTCACTGCAGGGGGACAAAATGCCTTGAGGCATATTCTGGTTCAGTCTATTCTACTTGGTTTGGCTTATGGAACCTTGTTTGCCTGGTTCATGCAATAATACCATCCTCACAGTGCCCCCTAAATGTTTGAAATGGTGATTTAATAGACTACTTTAAAATGATGAAACATTTGAAAGTATGCTCCATGAAGCCATGAAGTCCTGCCTTGTCTCCTATTATTCTAACCTGCTTTAATCAGTATATGGCTTGTGTTTAGTTGAATAAAAATTGGATGATGGGCTTCTTTAACAGCGAAAATAGCACCCGGTGCTCAACAGCGTCTGTTCAAATATCCCTCAGAAATGCTGGCTTATTCTATTTACACCAAGTCTATTCTTTCTCCCACAATCTTTAAAGGTATAAAAGCAGCCCAGGACCCCTCTGAGTATTCTTCCCTCCCCCTACCTGCCATTTTTTTTATGTTGAAGGCTCCAGTCACGGATGAAAGTCCACATCAAGGCTGGGCCTTAACTGAAATAAAGAGAGAAATATGAAGCAGAAAAAGAAAAGACAAGGGAAAGTTTTTATGAATTTTTGAGGACGTGAAAGATCTGTCTTTGGAAATGTGCCAGGTCATAGGTATTGGGAAATACATGAGAAGGTAGGGAGTTCCAAAGCATCAACATGTGGGGAAAGAAGCAGGTATCAAAACGGCCCACTCTTGAGCTGCCAATGGCCACAAAATAAACATGTGATGCAGCAAACCAACATTGCAGAGTAGGGCAAGAGGGTCAAGTTTGGAAATTAGCCTGGAACAGTTTAAACGTTGGATGGCTTTCAACTCGACTCTGTCAAGTAAGGATACAGAGCTAGAACCATCCAAAATGTGCAAGCAGTACTCCAAACAAGGATGAATCAATCCCTTGTATAAATGAAGCAACTGGTCAAAAGAGAAGAAGTTTCGACATCTAAACAGGACACCCAGTCTCTTGGAGGCACACTTAACTATTCCTGTAATGTGGGGTTTCCAAGAAAGAGTGAATGTTACAGTAATACCAAGTATGTTTACTGAGTCAAGAGGTGGAATTACAGAACCATCAAAGGAGAGCCAAGAGTTGTGAGGAGTCTTCGATAAAGAGATGGATAGAAATTGGGTCTTCGAGGCATTAAACTTAACAAGATGTCTCCCTCTTGGATCCACAGAAATCTTGAAATTCCCTGGAGAGCTGCTGGCATTTAAAGCTTGCCTATTTGCAGTGCATGCGTGTATGAGAAAAGTAGTTTTACTTACTGTGATATACTATTTTCTTGAACTTTATCAATCAGAGGTTCTTGAGTATTCAAATGCTCCTCTGCAAAAGCTGGTTTTGGCTGAAGGGTTCCTCTCATGTTAGGCTGTATATGACGAGATAATTGTTTTGTGTGACGATGGGTATACCGATGACGTTCTTTTCGATTTGTAGATTCTGGGTGTGATATTTCAACAAGTGAAACTTTGAGAGGGTCTTCAACCTGATTCTTGCAAACATCAGTGAGAGGGTCTTTCTCATCATCAACTTCCCCAGTGAAGTCAGGTGTTAATTCCTCTTCTTTGTATGTCAGCTCTTCCTTAGCAGTAACCTGAAAGAAGCATAACACATTTTTTTTTACAAATCTTCATGTTATATCTTAAAGGAATACAAAACTGGTCTAATTTTCATTAGCCACATCTCTAAACCCTGAGAGGATAAGCTGATGATTCGAGTGGTTCTCAACTCTATTCACATCTCATTTGAACTATGTTTTGTGTGGAAAGTACTCCATAAAAATGAAATAGCGGCTTTACTCTTAACAATGGATGTACACAACTGGATAGCATACTATATGTAAATACATATAGTAAAAACAAACAACAGTAACAACTAAGTCTCACAAATGAAAGAGTCACCTCACCACATACCTTTCAAATATCTAGTCAGCAGTAAGAACACACACATTCGTTCTCGATGGGCCCAGGATGGTAAGTGGCTTCTCAACACACTATCTATATGCATATCATTTATCTTTTCCATACCTCCCCTAGGACCCCTTTTTCAGCTCTTGTAACCCAAAGGCTGTGCTAATACTGGTAACAACAAAATGACAGACTCCTCTGGAGTGAAAGAATATTCAATGAGATTGTACTCCCTTTTGTCAACAGACAATGATACGGCCTTGCCAAAAGTGACTCGTTTACATTGTACCCATTGGCAGGTGGAGTCTGGTAGCAACTCTAGAGGAGTCCTTTATCTCGTCCTTCAGCATAGAGTACAGCCTCGAGCTGTCCTTGGCTGCATGACAGACCATGGGTTGCACCCAAACATCTTACAAAATTCATGCAGTGTATATCACCACTGGGAGATAGTGGTCCAACCATCTCCTGACTACAATTGTAAGCCAGTTACAATAACACTAACTCTGGACTACCAATGTAACTCTACCCACAGTGCCAAATGCCCATCATCAAAAATTACTACTACATCAGATGCTCCAACTGCCTTCAGTGGTATCATTGTCATCAGGTCCTCTAAGAGGAATTTTATCGGGGTACAAAGTTTCTTTCGGATCCCTTCCCCTTTCATTAGTCATCCTGTTTTTAACCACTATGGTTTTATGCCATGTGCTTTAAGAATATTTTAACTATGTAGACTCACACAAAATATGAGTGCTAATCTTCAATACATGCATAAATTTTCCAAAACCCCAAGGAAACTCCTGGGCCCTCTTTTGGACCCTTGGGTCAGGGTACAATGTACTCCCTGCACACCCTCTCACTGGCCATGATTGTCATCAATAAAATTCCACTTAGAGCACTGGATCTGTGATAACCATTCAGACAGAAACTCCCAAATCATCCTTACTAATCCCCTTACCTCTAACATAAACACCAATGAATTAGGGTACAATCAAAAGATGGACAATAAGTTTATGCAATAGCATACAGATTTTTAAAAATTTATTAGTTCTTAATATTCTTTTAAAATAATAATTATACATTTAAAAACATTTTATGGTTTCTCAGTCATACTTGTTTTATAATTATTTCAAAGTAAAATAGCATTAGCTTTTTATCACATTTCAGCCACTGATGATCACCATATAAGGAGAACTAAAATGAAAAAAGAGTTGATATAATGGCCAAACTGCTGCCTGTGGTACAAATAGTAACAGGAAAGGGATGAACTCCTCTGAAATGGAAAGTTTTTCCAAAGACTGTAGTTTGATGATACAAACTCAGTGAAGGTGACTTTTCACTCATGGCACAACCAGAAACCCTGCGTCCAATAATGCCAAAGAACATATATACTACTGAGCAATGCACCACTCTGAAATAGAGGCAAACACATATAAAAGTCTCTTGTTATCCTTTGCAGATGTTATATGATATGAGTTATTCTCACTACTACAGTCCTCACATGCTGCTATTGTAAACCTTTAGTAACACACCATTCTGTGTTCTCCCTACTAATACAACCCACACATCCTTCTGCTGTAATCCTTCAATAGCTAACTCATCAGATCTGTATTCTCTAACTACAATCAACACAAGCCTCAGTTGTAAATCTTTAGTTTCTCACCTGATATCTGTTCTCCTCAATACCACAAACTATATATGCATCAGTGGGTTCAGTCTTCACAGTCATCTCATCCAACAATGAGCTACCATCTCTGGAGGGAGACAATCTTGTAGAATACTGAAAATAAAAAAAAACAGTGGAAGCCTTCTTTCTGTTTTAACCAAAGCAAATCATGAAAACAGACCTGTCTAGTGTAATGAACAAAAGTCGTTAATGGCAAGACAGAGTGACAATCTGCTTATGGTAAGGCAAAGGAACAAGTCTCTTTTGTTCAAAACTCTATTTCCTTGTATTTAATAAGACCTAAAAATCAAAAAGACAGAAGATGAGATGAAAAATCTTATCTAAAGCCTAGATATACAAGAGCAACTCAGATTGCAAAATTCCCCAACAAAGTCCACAGGACACTACAAAAGTTCACTGACTCAAAGAAAAATGCTACTCAAACATATCTCTTGTTACCAACTGTATTTATTACTTATTTGTAAGTATGAAAAGTTAGCTTTACTTTCAAGAGACACAGTTTATCTATTATTTCTATCACAAAGGCTTCTGAATTTTTCTACTGTTACCAGCAATCTTTTCCTCTTTGTTCTAATCCAACTATACTGTTGCTAAAGAAATGCTTCCTCCTCTGTACATTTCTTTTTTAGCTTAACTTACACTTATATTAATACAGGTCCTCTTCTGACTTCCAAGAACTGTCCTGTTGTATTTTCAAAATCTTATTAAAATGAAAACAAAAGAGACCTAATAAAGCATTTTTTTTTTTTTTTTTGCATTTTTTTGCTTAAACAAGAAAGTGTCTTGTTTTCTCCAGTAACCTTAATGTGAGCATAATTAGTGGCATGTACAGCATCCAAGCAATACTCCACTGCGATCCACCAGTTGGCCAAATTATCACTCGTCACACTGATGATGCAACCACTTATAAAATGTTTCAATGTCAGCAACAGAGGTTAGGAAAACAACCCTTCACATACCCCAACAATAAATCTAAAGGTAGAAAACTAGGAGACTATGGGGGGCCAGGCAATCACATCTAATCCACCCACCATGGAAGTTCTCATCAAAGTTGCTTACAATAAAACTGAAGCACTATCTTACCACTCAATAACAAATGGCTGCATTCCTTCCAACAAGGGGATGACAGAAATATGCACCTTCATTAGATCTCTGATTTTATTTTGATAAGATTTTGAAAATATAACAGGACTTTTTGGACAACATGTATGATGTCCACTTGTGTGTTCCCAGGATACCCCAGCTACGAAAAAGAAACCAATTACCTTATCAGGGATTAGTTTGGGGCAATCAAAAAGTGTTCATAAAAAGTAAGGCTTTCAGACCTTTAAATTTGCACACTACAGCAATAAGATGGGGGCCATGGAAATGGCCCATCATGCCCAATCCACCAGAAATGGAAATTCTCATCATGGAAGTCACTTCCAATTGAGATGGAACATTATCTTGCTGAAAAGAGCAAATGCCTTTATTTCTTCCAAATAGGGAGACTACAAAAATTTGCAACATGTTGGAGTAAACATTCTCTTCAGCTAAGAAAAATAAGCCTATTTCCTTATCAGGCACTAAATTTGGGGTATCACAAAGAGTTCATATAGGTAATGTGGGCTTTCAGACCTTTAAATTTGCACACTTGAAAGGTGGCTTCATATGAAACAAAACATATTTTAGATATTTGTCAACTTCATCAACTGAGCTTAGCATGAAACAGGCAAACTCATGGCACTATGGCTTATAGCTTGGCTGTAAAGCAAGCAGTAACTGCACTTTCTATGCTTAAAGATGCAGTCTTTTGTGTTCACCTTGGTGTCTAGAGTTTACATGAAATATGACAACTAGACTTTCTTTGGCTGCACTGGAAGACCTCTTGGATATTAACAACAGTTTGTTGCGAAACAACTAAAATCTACTTTGAGGTTGGTCAAGCACTCTTCCTGTCTCCATAAACTTGCAAAACCACCTCCTAAAGCTCGGATTTGAGGAAAGGCCATTGCCACACTGACAGTATAAACACCTACCACATGCCTAAAGTAGTAACTTTTGTTTTGTTAAATAGAATGGCAAGTCAACACCAGAGAGTTTGAGGAGACATAAATATAAACAAGGCTTGCCAAATAATTTACCTCCAAGTCATGAAGTTGATATCATTCCAGACCCCACTGTCACTTTCCCAGAAGATTGTGGTGGTAACATGAATATTTGCATTGTGCTGTTTGATACCTTAATTTCAATTCCACATGATGCCAGGACCTTGTCACAATTCCCTATGTCCAGCTGTCATGTCTAAGGATGGGTAGCCTGGTTATAATCAGCTTATTCATCCCACACATGAGTTGTTTTTAATAAAAGGTACTCCACCTACATATATATGAGCAGGATGAGGTGAAGGAATACATAACCGTTTAGGTGCATTGCAACACACCTAGAGAATGGATATAAGCAAAAGAGGCCACTTCTTTGTCTGTTGCTTGTGCTACCTCACTAACACAGGAATTGGTAAATAAGAAAAAAAAAATATTGTTCTCTTACCTATATTCAGTCTCTCCACTCTTGAGTAGTTTTTATTATTTCCTTGTCCTATGTCAATTTCATAATCTACAAGAACAAAGAAAGGAGTGGCTAAAGAGAGTAGAGAAGTGAGTTCCAGAATTATTTGGATGAGAATGAAAGCAGATCACATGAGATGGATGAGTGTTTATGTAAATAGTAGCAAGAGGAGTATGGGAGAGAGGTAAGTGATCTGGATACAGTTAAGAGAGGGCATCAGCAATTTTAATACAAAGGATTAAGTATCAGTGGTGGGGGATGTGAATGCAAGAGTGGATGATTTGGCAGTTTAGGATATACCTGGGGGTACTGGGTACTCTCATGTATGTTAAAATGGTGAACAGCTTGTCAGGTTGTGCACTGAAAAAGGTGTAGTGATGGGAATACTTGGTTTATAAAAAGGTATATACACGAGTGTTTATGGCAGTACAACCATCACATAATTCTCCAGCACTGACTCAGTGCAATAATGCTGGCTGAGAGGGGTTGGGTGGATCCCAAGGCCCCATTGACTGCTGTCAGATGATTGAGATCCATCCCATTTCCATAACCATAGCTCCTAGACATAGCTCTCTTTCTATCCATTTCTACATCATTCGTTGTCTTAATTCTAACTTTCCTTCCCTGATCTTTTACTTCTCTCTGAAATCCAACTCTCCAAGTCTTATTCTCTTCTAAACTAACAGATCTTCAATCATAATCTCAATTATCATTTCTGATCTAAGGGTTGAGTTTGTCCCTACTGTAATACAAAAACACTTATAGCTCACCTCCTGGATCTTGAGTACCTAACTTTGATGCCATCTGGCTTAAAATTTCTCTTCCTTCTATTACCTTGCTTTTGTGTTTGTTTATATCCCCCATTCCTCCAACTATGTACAACTCTTGACTATCTGAATTCTTGCCACAAAACTCTACTCTTCACATTCACATGCTGAGATCCTTCTTGCAGAGGATTTCAGTGTACACCACAACGATTGGCTGGGCTCTAACTGGGATGATCATGGTGAAGCCGAGACTTTTTTTTTCTCTCCTTAACGATCTGAAACAATTAATTAGACACATTATCCGAGTTTCCAATTGTCACGACCACTCTCCTACCACACTCAACCTTCCTTTTTATAATTCCGTACCCCCCCATTTCTGCCCAAACAGGGTCCTCTGCTCAAAATTTTTTTCTGTTAATTCTAATTGGGCACAACCATCCTCTGTTGTCTCCTCATTAAGCCAACTCTGGCACTTTGGGAGAACTCATTGGTTATCCCAATACAGTTTCTTGACTGACTTTCCCTGGGATGGGAACTATTTCTCTTGTTGGGATACCTCATATTGTGCAGAATGCTTTGCAGGTGTTGCTTGGCTAGGATGGAGTCTTACATCCCATCTTCCAGTTCTTTTTCTCCTCAATCAGTTTGATTCCTCCTGCTAATCAGTTTGATCGCTCCTGCTCTGATGCATTCTGCATTAGGAATGGTGCAAATTGGACCATGAAACTCTTTCCTTTCCCACAAACCCACTCTGCTTTCAAATCTACCAATAATCATTGCAAAGTTGTTCTTCAAAAAGCCAAGCACACTTTCATAAAACAAAAGTGTGCTGACTTGACTTCTATTGAAAATCTATATTTTGGTCCTTAACCAAAAGCATTAACAACTTTAATTCAACCTTTCCTCCTCTTATCTGACCTGATCAATCTATTGCTAACTCTCCAAATAATAAAGCTGCTCTTTTTGACATCTTGTTTACCTATAACTCAACTTTGGATGATACAGACTCTAATCCTCTGCCCTGACCTCCTCCCTCCTACATTCTCCTATTGCAGAATCTTCCAAGTACTTTTCTAACTTCAGGTGGACAAAACATAAGGCTCAGATGACATACCTCCTTGGTTTCGAAGGTAGTGTACTTCTAAGCTAGCACCAATCCTTACTTGCCTATTTCTCCTTTGTCTAAACCTGGACTTACCCTTCCACTTGGAAATATGCCTTGGTGCAACCCATTCCTAAGAAAGGAGACTGCTCTAATCCCTCCTACTATCACCTCCTTGTTCTTACTTCTACCTCCAACATCTTTGAAAGTCTCATAACCTCTCACTTTGTCAAACACTTAGAATCCTAATGCTTTCTTTCAGATCACCAGTAAGGACATTGCATATTGGTGATTTCCTCTCCTATTTTATTACCTCTGGTCCTCATCTTTCAGGAATTTTGGTGAAATTTTTGTCATAGCCCCTGATATCTCCAAAGCACAAGACAGTGTATGGCATAGGTCTTTTCTTTGTATACTCCTTTCATTTGGTCACACTGCTTCTCTCAGTTCTCCAATGCATAATTTCCTTTCTGGCTGTTCCATCACAGATGTCACTGATGGAGTGACTTTCCCCTCCCATCCTATCAATGGTGGTGTTCCTAGTGTTTCTGTCCTGTCACCTACTCTCTTTCTTCTCTCAATAAATGATCTCTCTTCTACTTCCCACCCTACTCACTCCTACGCTGATGATTCAACTTTACATACTTTGATACACATTTTCTCCCCTTTAATTCACCTTCTTGTACAGGTCATACTTCCTCTCTCTATTTTGACCTGTACAGCATTTTGGTGTAGGGAAGCAGTAACCTTGTAAAATATAATGGTGTTGAAACAGTTTCTCTCTGTATCACTTTCTAAGAATCATTTGTTTCCCTTTGATCAATTTCAAAACGTTATAATTCAACCCTACAATAATGCAAACATGGGCATAACCATATCCTTCACTCTATCCTGAAAACCAACATGATCAACATCACCTGCGAAAGTTGTACTGGTGCCATAATCATTTTTCTTGTGAGAAGCTGTTTCATATCTACAGGGGTATTATTCACCCAAGTATGGAATACTACTCACACA
>JAUUDY010001045.1:0-16606 GCA_032361765.1 Panulirus inflatus
CCCCCCCCCCCAAAGACGAAGGGGAACGACTGGTTGGAAGTGAATGACCCTGTGTGAGGACCAAGCCAACAAAGGGGTAGGGAGGATGGTCACGAGGACCCAGACCTGCAGCGGTGACTTACTGCCAGACTGCAGAAGACCATCATAACGTGTGTTGTGATGGCAGTGTAGACCCGACGACGCTTGTTGGTATGTTGTAGTGTCCCAGGACAGAATATTGTTATGAATACTGATATTCCCTCCTGTGTAAAGCCAGTAGCCTGGAAGTCAATTGGTAATACAAATACCATCTTTTGAAAAAGAAAGGAAATCAGACGGGATTACATCTAGTACAAAATGTCTCATAATCTGTGGAAATAGAATCAGTGTACTTTCTTCTTTTTAACTTGAAGATGATGATAACCAAGAGGGAATATCAGATATAGATGTCCAACACCTCTATAAAAATATACCCTCAAAGGGACTTTGTTAATGTAGATACATATATCTCTTTGTGTCTGTAGCTTTGTGGCAACAGGAAACACAGTCATGGTGTGGTGGTGGGAAGGAGTGTGGCGATTACCTCAAGTGGTTACCATCGTGAGAACCCAGTCATGTGTGATAGCCAACCAGAACCTGATACATGGGGTAATCATACCACATACTGCTGCATAATGGCTGAATGAGCTAAAACATTTTGCAGCAGTCTGAAGTAGGTACACTTAAAGTAAACGCCAGGATCAGATGAAATAGCAGCAGGATTATTCGTGTGGTAATTTCTAGGATGCATAGCATAGTAGGGTACGTGGTGGAGTGAGGTATATCCGTGTGGTGCTCTCTGATGTACGTGGTATAGTAGGGTGCGTGGTGGAGTGAGATGAGTAGTGTGGTGCTCTCTGTGATGCGTGGCATAGCAAGGTACGTGGTGGAGGGAGGAGTATTCCTTAGGTACTTTCTGGGATGTATAGTGTAGGATGTGACGTGAGGCGTAAGTATTCTTGAGGTGCTTGACATTGCAGGGTACGAAGTGTAGTGAGGTGAGGTGTTGAGGTACGGCCGAGAAGACAGGGGCCCACATGACCCGAGTGCCTGACCGCCGCTGTGGTGCTGAAAGATTCTTGTCATATAACTGTTGTAATGTTGAGAGTCTGGAGATGCGGTGCTTAAGGATCGTTCTTGTGGTGTGTGCTTGTAGCGAGATGTTGGCTTGTCATAAGCGTGCGCTGTTCACTTGCAAGACACACACACAAACGACTGGGCCGAGTTGAAACGGACTTAGATGGTTTATAAAAGACTGTGTTAGATGAATTTAGTTAGTTTAATTAATCATTATGTGTACATGCCGACATGCCATGGCGTGCGTCACGGGCGCTAGACAAACTTGAGTGTACAGGGTTGGAAAAACGTAGGCGAATGAGAGACCCGAGTTACAGAGGTGGGCTGAGGGGCTTCTCCATCTGTTCTAATGCATAGGTGCGATACAGTACAGGCTGGGTCATTACCCATACATATGTACGGTACAGTAAGTATAAATAGGTGAGCTAAGGCCCTAATGTATTCATTACACAGATGCCATTCTTCTTCGTTCCCATCGCTACCACATTCAGGGGCAAAATAATTGTCCCTTGCACTGCTGGTCGGGGACACGCCAAGACCATTGAAAACCTGTGATTTTCTACTGAAGGTACAATCTGGCTCTTGTATATGGCGCTGGCATAACTATAATTAACCTTTTGAGCACGACCTTTGAACATGACAGGGTGATGGCCTGGTCTTTGACCTGACTCCTACGTGTAGCGAGGTGAGAAGTCAGTGCCATCACACCCAAGGGTCGTACCTGTGTGCTCAAAGGTCATACTTCGTGCTCCAAGGTCGTACCGTCGTGCTCATGGAGGTTGATGACCAGTTATGATATTATTTTCCGCTATAACATTAATGTTTTGACACTTTGGATACTAACACTTAACGCTTGCAGTGAGGCGGAGGTGGGGTAGAGATGTATTGTGGATGGGCAGTCCTACGTCATGTATGAGGGGTCTTATGTCTAGTGTTGGGGGATCTTATGTGGTGTGTCTAGGGTGGGGTGTATTTTGTCATGCACTGGGGGGAGGGTCTTATGTCGTGTCTGTGGATCCTACGCCTCTTGTGTGGGTATGCGGAAGTCTTATATCTTATGTCGTGTGCGTGGATCATTTGTTGCGTCTGAGAGTCTTGTGTGGTATGTACTAGTGGTCATGTGTGTGTGTGGTCGTATGCTGTGTGGTAGGGGAATCGTATCGTGTGCAATCTCTTATGTCCATATACGACAACAGCCATCCCTGTGTTTTGTTTGTGTAGTAATAACATGTCTTGTAGTGTGTAGGTAATATTTACTTGTTGCTTTATGTAATAGCTTATCCCCTAGAACATGACCTATGCAACCTTTGAGGTTAACTCTACGACCCCTGAGCACGACGGTACGACCCTTGATATTTTATCGACCGCCTCGCATCCGTTGTTTTAATTAAAAGGACGCGTCATTACACTCAAGGGATGATTTAAGTCGTGCTCAAGGATCGTTCTGTTGTGTTCAAGGGTCTCAACGTCTTGCTCGAGGGGTTATCATTATACAGACGACGTGCAAGAGTAAGGAAAAGACAGAGATACAGTAATTCGTACATGTTCAGTCATTAAATTCATTGTGGTACTGATATATTATTGATGTAAGATGGAAAGATTCGATGCTAAAGTTATTTCCTTTTTAGACCTTCAACACTATTGATGTAAGGTTATACAACTGTGTGAATTTGCACCTGATGTCTGTCTGTATTTTGCATACTAGGGATTATCTTGACGTAAATTCAAAGTTAATCTCTGGGCTTGTAGAAGTGTAGTTTAATAGATTCAAGGCTTAAGGTTTACTCATTAAGATTTTGAAGCTTAATCCTTTGACTCATAAAGCTCTAAGCATTACCATTTAATCCTAGACTGTGACTTTACAATTAGAAAAAAAAATAAACTGTGGAAGGTTTGAGCTTCAATCGATCCTCTAAACACGTTAAGCTTTGAAGTTTTAAGAATTACGAACTTCAAGTCAAAGATGATTCAAGATATTAATTTCGAAGCCAGACACCTCATTTATTGTAAGCCACTCCATCATTCACTGTCTGTACACCGGAAGGTAGTGACAAATTTGTGAGATTTGGGCACACTGACTTGCTATCAAGTCACTAAGTTTGAATTTCTCCAGTATTGACTGTGGTCACGTTTGCTAGTGACCTTAGGTTTTCACGCCTTAACCATAGGTCATATTCAGCATGAAGATCAGGTCATCTCAAACCTAAATCAGAAATCTACTTAGGACTTAAGCTATTTACATTTTTCAAAGTTTCAAATTCGTTTTCATTCCCGTCACCATTGACGCCTTATCTCAGCTTAGCTCAAACTCACGTGGCTCCTCTGTTCGTCAAATCATAATTTCAACTTAAGCCATATCTCCAGTTCATGTCGAACCCTAATCTTGTATACCCATGAAATACAATCACAGGTTCCCGTAGATGTGGCCTCGGTGGAACGAATAAGACTCGCGTATCTGAAATGCAAGCAACATTTTCCTGTTTCGTCTGCATGTGATGACTGACTTACCAAAGAACAGCCTTGAGATGAGCCGATGCATTCTTACTTCGCGTCCTGTCGAGGTGCGGAGGCTTTTGTCTCATACTGTAGGGGGTGTCTGTGTTTTGTTCGTGACTGTGAGGGGTGTGTCCAACTTGACCCTCACTACCCCGTCCTCCCAAGAAAAATACACCTACGCCCCCTAGCCACACACACACACACACACACCAGCGCCACCCACCAATTTCTCCGTCTTTCAACCCGTGTTCCCTCTCCTCCTCAAGCAGGTAGCAAGTCCACACGCCCGTCGCTCTCCACCATCATCATGTTCGTGTGCGGCGTAGGCGCCATCGTCGTCCTGGTCATCGTCATCATCACGGTCGTCAGGCTCAAGCTGCGCAAGTCCAGCCACAAGTGCGTGCGCAGGACCGCCACTGCCACCGACTCCGAGATGCCGAAGGACATTCTGTCCGGAGATGAGGTGAGGAGGTTTGGCTTGAGGTTCAGAAGGTTGACTAGAGGTTACATGGGAACAGGACGGAAGGGAGGTGGGTGGGGGGGAGGGATATTAGGAAAGGAGAATGAAATGGGCAAAGCCAGAGAACATAAGAGCTGATACTATAATCTGTGACGAGATTATATGCTGAGGGACAGTAGAGTTAACGCAAGTACATGGTAAAGCCAGTTAACTGATTACCGTATGACCAGATTATCTGTTGCAGGAGAGCTAGAGGACATTGAAAGACCAGAGAACAGAAGGGCTGATGATGTGTGAAGAGCTTATCTGCCTGGAGGACATGGCGAGCACCTACAAAACCCAGATAACAAACGACCTGATAGTTTATGATGATATTATCTGTTGGAGGACAATAACAGTGAACGGGAAGGCAAGATAACGGACTATCTGATGATCCATGAAGTTATATGCTGGAGGACGGTAAAAGTAAACAGGAAGGCCACGTGAGAGAATGACTGATATAACCCATGACGGCGTTATCAGCTGAAGGGCAGTAACAACATGGGATAACAGAACTTGCGGTCCATGATACTGTTATCTATCTGTGGACAGTATTGATATATGGGGAAAAAAACAGATAACAAACGACCTGATGACCCATCATGAGTTTATCTGCAGGAGGACAGCAGAAAGAAAAAGAGACAGACACTTCGTTGGGAGGTTTAGGTATGGGTAACGTGTGGCTGATGAAGACCCTTTGTGCATGACGTGAGGACCTCTCGGTATGATTGTTTCAGGGTGAGCCTGAAAGAAAAAAAAAATCCAGTCTGTCACAACCATAGATCCCACTGGTGTTGGACAAGGGTCGAGATCCTTTTACTCAACAGCCGTGATCAAAGAACTAACGTCTTAGTTGTGTATAGAATTAATACAGCAGATGTGTATGATCTTCTTAGGCTCCAAATGAACACACAATGCTTAGAATATAACGAAATAAAAACTTCATGGCATCGTTATGACTATGATATATCACTGTACACATTCTGCAAATCTTGTTAGGACATTAAATAACTGCATGTGATCACATATACCGTCCATGTTGAGACCTAAAACGAGGGTCAAGTATTCTGTTTCTTCGAAACGAGACGGATTTGTTTGTAGCAGAATCAGATGCTGTATATCTGTTGGTAATAAACTTTGGTAAATGGTAGTAGTAGCTGTAGTTGTGTTGCTTCTGCTACAGATGTGTCAAAACTTGAAGATACACAAACCCTCCGTCGGGTGATATTGATATTCCTAGGGTGTCTTGAGGCAAACTGATCCTCTTGATGTACGCTCCTTCATCTGGAAACAAGAAGGGAAAGCTTAGTCTAAGGAGAACTGATGGAAGCGATCAACTTTAAGCATGCAGCAGCAAAGAACCTCTTTACCATACCTGTTATATTAAACCCAAGGATCAAACTCGGATTCTCGCAACTTGTGGAGCTCAATTTTCACCAACTGTACCCCTACAATGATGTCTTTTAATTCTTAAATATTGCAGAATCCAAACCCAGCCAGAGTGTTGCTGGAAAGTGTCATTCTTGCCATTTCTGCTCTCTCACGACCGAGTACGAAGTCGTTCACCTGAAAAATTCATAAAAACGTTGAAAAATCATTTGAATGTCAGAAGATAATCTCTACATCTGATTTCATGCATGTATGAACTGATATATAACTAAATGCAAGACCTTGAATGGGAAAAAAAATATTGCCGAATGTTTTATGTGGATATATATTGATGAATATTCGTAGTTATAAGGGATGTTGAGTAAATGATGTTATTGTGTACAGTAGTAATGACTTAATGCGTACTTGATCTGTTGATGTATTATTTTCCTGATCATACCCCTACTTCTACCAACTCAGAGCCTATTCGCTTTCAATACATTCCCCATTTGTTCATCTCGTTCCAGCATGCTACATAACAAATCCTCATTCTCACCTGATGTACCCAAACACTGTACTATTACACGCACATCCCCATCCCAAGTACCTCATAGGCAGTCTGTCATACACACCACCATTACATATGTCGCCCACATATTGCCGTGCAGAGTACCAAATCCTATGACTCCCTGATTCAGAAACATACTGTCATGTGTATGATCCGACCCCTGTTGACATGCCCCATCTTTGTCATGTGATTCTGGACTTGCCATTAGCTCCCTCGGCATTTCCACCTTCGCCCCCAGTTTTGTCTGTGCCATTCCACGTGTACACCGTGCGAGATATGTGCCAAGTTCTGCCACTTTAGAATGGTATGGCATTTCAAAATTCCCGTTTTCCTTCTTCTTCCAGAAGCGGGCACCCGACGTTAAGGAAGGTACGGCGAGTGGCAACCATGTGTCCAAGGGCTCTCAGCTGACGGTGAAGGACGCGGCACACACCAAGGAGAGCATCCCGCTCCAGCCCATCATCCGCCAGCCTTCCAGACCCTTGCAGCCCATCATCAAAGAGAACACCCGCTCCGACAACGGCAAGAGCTCCCAGGGTCGGACGGTGCTCTTCGTCGAGCCCCCAAAGCCGCAGAGCGGAATCCTCGTCAATAAAAACGAAGTGCCGAGAACCACTTACGACGCCATGTACCAGGGCAGGAGAGGGACTCTAAAAGGCCCCGATGGCGACGTGATGTCGCACAATCTCTACGCCCCGCGCGGCTCGTACTCCGACTCGCTCCACAGCATCCACATGGGTCGAGGGCCGGACGGGCTCGGTCTTTATTCGGACAGGGACCCCCCGATGGTCAGGGAACCCCCGATTCTCAGGGATCGAGAGCCACCCATTCTAAGGGACCGAGAGCCCCCAATGGGAAGGTATCGACCCTCGCTAGACGACCGGGGAACCGCCGCAGACATGTTGGACCCGCAGTTCTCATCCAGCTCTTCCAACCCCTTAGGTAGGGAACCCGAGTACTGCTCTCCCCGCAGTGCCATGAGGGGTGGGGGTGTCCTGGCTCCCACTTCTCCCTATCCCGCCAGGGAGTTAAGTAGGAACCTGGGTCGGGACTTGCCAAGGGATCTCGGTCGGGACTTGCCTAGGGACATTCGAGACCTTCCAAGGGAGAGAGACCTCCCAAGAGACAGGGATCTCCCAAGGGATAGGGATCTCCCAAGGGATAGGGATCTCCCAAGGGACAGGGATCTCCCAAGAGAAAGAGATCTCCCGAGAGAGAGAGACCTTCCGAGAGAGAGAGACCTGGGGAGGGAACCCCCAGGCCACGTCTTCACCTTCCCTTCTCGAGCCGCTAGCAACGAGTACGACCCCTTGATCCCACGGTCGCCGCCTCCCATCTCCTGCATGAAGAAGTCCCCAAGTGTGAGCGCTTCTGTAGGGCGCCACTATGACCCACCTCCCCGTAGATCCGAAGGTAGCGGCTACCGCTCCCTCCCGCGGCCCAGCAAGCCCCGCGGGGCGGAGGCAGAAGCCCTGCTCAAGTACCGCTCCCTAGACAGACGTTTTGACCTGCCTTTCAGCGGGTCCTTGCCCCGACCCGAACCAGAGTCGAGCGAGGAGACCCCGCCACAGCACCGCCGCTACAGCGGGTCGCCCCGCAAGAGATTTGCGGACGAGAAGCACTTCCACGTGTATCATGAGAAAGAAAAAAAACAGGACGGTTTGGATGACATGGATGAGAGTTTTGTATGAAATGTTTTATGAAATATATGTTTTTATTGGTGTAGAATTGTTTTTTAAAGTCCTGACGGTGCTGATTCACGGAAAAACATGTTTACGTACTAACACGACCTTGTCTTTTTGGAATCGTAGGGAATGTGGGGACGTTTGAACAAGATGCCTTACGAACAGACACAAAACCTAAGATGGCCCCCCCTTAAAAAAAAATTACAACCACAAAATTGATTCTTGTCACTACTGCTTCTCCACTCGGAAAATTATGGCCCATCTCTCAAGAACACCGACACAAATTAATAGACCGCCAAGTCTATCATAAATCACAACAACAGCTTCAAAGAGAAATTAAAAAAAATCCAAGGATCCAGACCACAAACAGTTACCAACATTCCAAAACACAATCCCGATAAGAGATTTCTCATCGGCCAAAGTACCCTGTTATTCTGGCGGCTCAGCCGACTTGGGCACGGCCGTCGCATTGCGTATGGGAAATCTATAAGGCGGCAAACCACTTCATCTGAAGTACGGGAAATCTTTACAGCGCCGGGCGAGGCGTTTCTGCAGGAATTATCTTGGACACATAAATGCACGGCGTAGATTTATGCGAGTTACTGATCTCCATTCGAATCCCGATACTCGATACACAGTGAACTAAATCTCGCTGTACATAAACACCAGAAATAGTATGCACGGTAGTGTGTGTGTGTGTGTGGACCTGTACGTATATTTGAACGTACACGGAATTGCTCTTAGTAGCTCGCTCGCTCGCAGTGCTATTTACTGAGCAGAAGGAAGCTGAGGTTCGACGCGGCGTCTCGAAGCATACTTGAATTGAGACGAGACGGCTTCAGTCGTATTGCATACCCGAACGATACACTGGAGACAAAATATATCTATATTCGACCCCTTGGGGAAGTGCGCTTAAGGCAAGAAAATGCTTCCTAGTCAAGCACACACGCAAGCAATTCGGGTATGAGAATAAGATCATAAACGCTGCATGCAACTCAAGCAATATTTTTTTCCTCTCTCTCTCTCTTTTCCCCCCTGGATCCTATTTATTCGCTTGCCTGTTTGTCTATCTAATACTCACAAGACATTTGCAATCAATATCAAAGGAATGTCTCCAGTGGAGGTCTAAGGTTTACAGTGTTACCAGAATATGTATGTCAAATGAATGTACCTTTCCAAACTCTATTCACAAAACATGTGTATGTAAATAAATGTAAGAGAAAAGGAATCCAATACAGCTACAGAGGACAACCAAACCTGAGTGTAAATGATACATGAGACGATCAACATAAAGACACTATTTAACAGATGCAAAAACTCATAAGTTTCCTTCGTAATCTCGACCCCCATCAAACACGACGGTAATGAGTCTTGTGTGCGATAGCCCAGCATTTGACCTAATCCTTGAGGATGAGGTCAAAGGGCATGTCATTGTACACGAGGGTCTCACCGTCGTGCATAAGGGTTGGAAAACACTGACTTGATTGTTTCTTTTAGAAACCACTGCCCTTCACAAATGTTTCCTTTAGAAAACATTGTCTCGACAATTGTTTCCTTTAGAAACCACTGCCTTCAAAAGAAAAAAATCCATAGAAAACATTGTCGAGTACTTCCTGCCTTAACAAATGCTTCATTTAGAAACCACTACCTTCACAAATGTTTCCTTTAGAAAACATTGTCTTCACAAATGTTTCCTTTGGAAAACATTGTCTTGACAATTGTTTCCTTTAGAAACCACTGCCTTCACACACAAAAAAAATATCCTTAGAAAACATTGTCGAGTACTTCCTGTAAAAACCACCGCCTTAACAAATGCTTCATTTAGAAACCAATGCCTCCACAAATGTTTCCTTTAGAAAACATTGTCTTGACAATTGTTTCCTTTAGAAACCACTGCCTTCACAAAAAAAAAGATCCAAGACATTGTCTTGAGTACTTCCTGTAGAAACCACTGCCTTCACAAATGCTTCCTTTAGAAACCACTGCCTTCACAAATGTTTCCTTTTAGAAAACATTGCCTTGACAAATACATCCAGTAAGAAACCAATGCTTTGACAGATGTTTCTATCAGAAAACACTCTTGACAAATGGTTTCCTTTAGAGACCATTGCCATGACAAATGGTTTCCTTTAGAGACCATTGCCATGACAAAGGGTTTCCTTTAGAGACCATTTCCATGACAAATGGTTTTCTTTAGAGACCACTCATTGTCTTGGCAAATGGCTCCCTTAGAGCACCATTGTCCTGGTAAATGCAATACCTTCCCTTGTATCATCTGGGACGAATGTATTTCTTTGACTTTAGTAGTGAACCAAGTGCATTGTTGTGATACGAGCTTACTACACTGTCGTCATAAGTGTAATCTGAGTTGAGTGCTTTGCCGTCATATGAATGTGATACGCTTTGAGTGCATTACTGTCATAAAAGTGCGATATGAGTTAAGTGCATCGCCGTCACATGAGTGTGTTTTTGAGACGAATACAATTCCCACATGAGTGTGACACGAGTTTAGTGTATCTTCGTCATATGAGTGAGATATGTGCTAAGTGAATGGCCGACATGCGAGTATGATATGAGTACATTGCCGACATATGAGTATGATATGAGTACATTGCTGACATATGAGTATGATATGAGTACATTGCCGACATATGAGTATGATATGAATACATTGCTGACATATGAGTATGATATGAGTACATTGCCGACATATGAGTATGATATGAGTACATTGCCGACATATGAGTATGATATGAGTACATTCCCGACATATGAGTATGAGTACAATGCCGTGATATGAGTGTGATACGAATTTAGATCATTGCCTACCTGTGAGTGTGTTCGCGGTACATCCACGATATGAAGATGATTATCACAGATAACAGAATCCAGAACTGAATTGTATGAAGTGAAACATGAATTACCACACACTATTATCCGTACATAACAAGTACATATAGAAAGAAATAATCATTTTCAGAATGAAATATAGGCTGTACATAACTCTCGGCAGCGAAGATGAAACCAAATTTAAGAAAAAAAGGAAAAAAAAGTAATTTCTATTGCTCTCATTCAAAAAAAATATTGATATCACACACACACACACACACACACACACACACACACACACACCCACAAAGTCACGGAGCCCTACGGATGTAGAACTCTCTCTCTCACTAGTGTATAAAAACGTAAATACAACAGGTTTATACAGACATACACGACAGCAACAGCAGAGAGTCTGGGCCATGGGAAAAGTACGAATATCTGCAACAGGAACATCTATTGTACAGGTGACGTTGAGGAAGTGGAGGGAGGAGGAGGAGGGTGGAGAGACAGTGTGTGTACAGCGGAGCCTCAACGATGTCTTAAGAGTGACTTCACACGGAAACAGCACTCATATTCAACCTTCTTACACGGCCGAATGTGACTTGCAAAAGGAAACCCTTATGACCGATGGGAGGAGCCAATACAAAGATATCCAACACCCCATCTCAGACCATCCACAGATAACACTCACACCCGAGAACAAGTTACCATATATTGGCATGTAAGGCATGATGCAACACTGTGAGCAGACCAACAGTTAGATAACGGATTATAAAGAGAACAGTTGAATTCACACTTGGTAATCGTATTGGCCCAATACTTTCGTCTCACATCTGATCTCTCTCTTTTTTCTCTTTTAAGCCACAAGGCGAGTCAACTGATATGTTTAGTCATTTGAGGTTGCAGAATAAATATCAATTCATACACAGGGCAAATATAGTAGTGTAAATCAGAGCAAGGCACTCCCAGACAATCTATCTCTAAAGTCACTACCAAACCATCAGGGAAGCTGTGAGGGGAAAAAAAATCAAAAGGAATATTCCTAAGACAGGGAATGAAACGACTGAAGGACTGGTTACTGGGAATAAGTTTTATGATCATACAACAATATCAGGTGAGGAGGATGAAGTAGGATGACTAGTTAATGTGAGATTTAAGGCCTATCAACAGCCAGGGTCATGAAGACCGCCAAAGTCAACCTATAAGCACCACTGGAAAAGTATTGAACACCTTCAGATGTTGAATTAAATTCCAACACCAAATACACTTTCACTATGTATAAGACCAATGGGAGTAGGTAATGCTGTGGTATTTCTAAGTGAGAGAAGAAATGTATGAGGAGACAACGTGATGGGGCAGCGAGTAGCAACCCTATTGTACATGTCTGAAAAAGAATGTGTGCAATGCTAATATGCAACATAGACTACAATGCGAACAAATTACTGTACAATACTACGGAATATAAAAAGTACCAGAGAGCACTAGGGGAGGTGTACAAACCAAGTAATATTGTAATTACCTAATTGTGTTCTGTATGGCGAGGGACTGTAATGGAATATAGCTGAAAAGTAAGAAAGAAGAAATAATCTGAAAGATACCTTTAACATGGGTACACAAAGCGATGGGGTCTCTCACGGAGGGAGGGGAAATGATCGCGAACGGAGAGCATTTTGCCCGTGTTCAGTGAAGTGCTGGAGAGACAAGATCTAAAGAGGATCTGAGAAGGAAAAACTGCACACCAGAGTTGAGTGAAGACATTCAGAAACCTGGAGATTCCGAGTCTGACAGGCGGAACGAAACATTGAAGGAGGAAGGTCAAAAGACAGGAAAGCGTGCGAGGAACAACTTTAGTTCACGATACAGTCGTAAGGCCACGGAAAAGCAGATTTTAGATAAGATAAGAGATAACCGTGAGGACACAGAGCGGCTACAAGAAATAACAAATAGGTGGGGTGATATGCAAATCAGGAAAGTTGTCAAGAAGGAAGTTATCTAACGAAACTCTTTGATGATACCTTGGGCTGGAGGAAAAGCCCCCTTCCTTCCAAACAAGGGGGAAAGACAAGGCTTAAGAAGGGTAGCACACCCAAAAGTTACCTGATGCGGCTGACTTACCAAATGCAGGTCTAGGTATAAAAGAAGTTAGGAGAAGTTGTAAATACAGGCAGGGCACTAGATGAAGGCGTAAAAGTGATGTAAATGTGATTTACATCGGTCACCTCTAATGTGATTTATAGCCAAGAGGTACTCAAGCAGGGTAGTACACTTGTCAAAAATAAATGTCATAGCAGCGTGTCCCCCAAACGACAAACCCATAGGAGAGAAAAGAGAGACTAGAACAAACAGAATCGAGTGAGGGTTGAGAGAGAGAGAGAGAACACCATGAGCCCCAACAGCTCCGGGAGGCCGGATCACCTGGTAATACTTGCCTTAGGCTGGATATGTTGTGCACAAAAGTAAAAGGGAATGGAGCTACAATCTAAAGACTCTGTTGGGGAAACCAGCCCCGACAGTGTTGAATAGTGGAGAAAAAGTGCACAAAAGAGCTGAAGTTCAGCCTAATCTGCTCGGCGAGTTACACAATAGCAAGGGATGGCAGAGAAGATATGGGAAGGTGGAGTGTGGAGATTGGCCCTCTCCATAGGGGATACCATACAAAAAAGGAAGTATGGACGAATGACTACACTACAGCTAGACCTATCAGGTAAGACTACTGTGGGAAGGATGTGTACATTGGCGCTGTTGGTTTGCATCCCTTCCAAGGAACTGCAGAGTTCTTGAGAAGTGATAACAATGAAAAAAATAAAGAGTAGGATGGTAATATCCTGATACTAGGGACTTACAAACAGACCAGGAAACGAGTTGCGGGAGAAATTGTTGGTATCAGCACGTCAATGCGAACAAAGGGATGACACACCATATCATCTAACGCCTTTTCTTTACACACTACAGGCAGAGTTAAAACACATTGACTATGATGTACCCACTAGAAAAAGTAATCATGTAGCGCTCTATTTTTTGGTACCTGAATAGGACACAAGGAAATGGTAGAGGAGGTGGGGAAGGCAAAACTTCAAAGAGGATATAATCAATCTTAGCAACTACGTACAGCTGAACCAAAGTTCCTCAAGAGTATATATAATGGAAATGAGAGTTCTATCATCGGATGACAGACCATTGCTTTACATTGCTATACAGTTCTACAAAACTTACAACTAAGGAGCCAGAACACAGGTACTGTCAGATGCAAATGGAGGAGAATGACGTAAAAGGTGAGAGGAACGTTTCAATAAAGAATGCCAAAATGTGAAAGAGATCCGAGATATTGTTATGGAGGAGATACAGAAAACAGTGTATCCAGCCAGAAGTGAAAAACATAAAGAGGTGAGAAATGCGTACTGCAAGATAAGGCAGAGGAACTCTTAAGAGAGTATTGTGGACAAAGGGAGAGAGAAAAACAATCCAAAACTTTTCAACAAGTTCGTCAGGAGCTAATTATCGATTTAAATGTGATGAGCTAATCAGGCTAAGAGGCTCTGGGCGAAGACCTACGGAGGATGATTAGGAAATATGTAACGATCCGAACTATAACTTTTAAAGTCTTTTCACAGAGGATACTACGACTCCAACACCAGCAAGGTGGAGCGTGGATGAAGTCTTGGAAACTACATTATCAGGTTAACCAACAGAAACATCAAAGCCTTGAAAAGGTTCCCCATACATACATACTGAAGGAATGAATGGAGGCACTTGTGTGAACACAAAAAAAAAAAATCTTTTTTCTCATTAGAGGAAGGTGTTTAGCTCCAAAGATGTGGAAGGGATCAAATATGGTACCTGTATTTAAGAAAGGTTATGGGGATGAATGCTTGTAAAGGAAATATCTAACCGAGAGATAACTTGGATTCAAAAGAAAGGAGGTTATTCATTATTTTCTCTTCTAAAACTTCTATGACAGGGTTGAGCTCCATCTTAGAGCAAATATATGGATGGGGAGAGTGTTTGTATTCCTGAACTGCCACCAACGGTTGCAGGTTAGAGAAGCATTTTCGAATTAGGCTTGAGTCACTAGTGAGGTACCGCAGGGCTCAGCCTTGGGCCCGCCATTATTCTTGGTGTTTGTTAATGACCAGCCTGACGAAGTGGACTCTTGCTTAATTCTATTTGCTGATGATGTCAAGGTTGTGAGAGAGACATACAGAATGACTGTAACAAAATCAGCTCACAGGGGAACTTGGAATGGTCCAATAGGTATGATCATTGTGTAAAGGATATGTACTTTGGCGCTGTTAGTTTACACCCTTCCAAGGAACTGCAGCGTTGTTTAGAAGTGATAAATGATGAAAAAACAGGATGGTAAACTCCTGATATTGGGGAATTACAAATGAGCCGGGAACCCTTGGACTCTCAGGGTGATAGTCACAGAGAAACTCCAAAGTTGGTCTGATAACTGACAGATGACATTTACCCTTAGCAAGTGCACGATCATGACACATAGTGAAAGATGGCATATGTGCGATTATCGTCCAAACCACAAGAATCTACATGTAAAAAGAATGTTAGGAGGTAACATTGTGCTTGGCTTATTGCCGGAGTTATTTATCAGGAGAACTGTGAAGGAAGAAGACTGTCTCTGGGCAAATATCAGATTAGCATAGAAGTGTTTGGTAAGATATTCACATCAGATTTGACTAAAACTGGATTATGCCTCCTCTGCGTCCGTTCAGAACACCTAAAGAAGCACAATGATGCAAAAGATCACCTTTAGGAATGACCAACGTAGATATGACCTTAATCACGAGTACTGAACTGTATCAAAAAGCTGAAGGCTGCAAATCTGTCCAATTTTGACGAGAGGAGGAGAGAAGAGTGACCTGTCTACAGCCTTTAGATTTCTAAATCAAGTGGACAATGCCGAAGGTGAACACGTCATCAAGATATGCAAATACCAGAGCAACTTAAGGCAAGAGACTGGTTCGGATGGACGTACAGAGGAACAGTTTTAGTATGAGGGTTGTGGATGATTGGTATACACTAAACAAGGACACTTTAAATGCCGGGAATGATGGTATACAGGGGTCAAGAGTGTAAGAACTCTTTGCCCTTGCTTTCCAAAGAATGGTTTACAAATAGATGACTACACACACACACACACACACACACACACACACACACACACACACACACACGGACGCACTAAAAGCCTCAACAGAATTCTCAGGTAAATAATAAACCCCAGATAGCAATACAAAAATTACGTGAATACAAATACATTAATTTTAGGTCAAGTGGATTCAAGCGGAGGGAAAATAACCGATGATGATAAAGAAAATGGAAAAAAACTAATGATAGAGTCCTTGAGGAAGAAAACGTAACGATGACACATCATGTGACATATGCAGGATGGAAGAGGAAACGAGGGATGGAAAAGGTGCGTGAGAAGTGAGAAAGGTGACGAAGAAACAGAGAATATGAGAGACCAAAAGTGCTTGAGGCGGCCTGTGGTATGTGAACTCTGTAGACAGGGACAGTAAATCATGTACTGAGATTAAAGATTGAGTAAATACTGTAAGAGAAAAGGAAAAAAACAGTTGTAAGTTTAATGTAAAAAATGGAGTTTTTTTTTTTTTTTAAAGAAAATGGAGCAGGTCCTGACAGTAGGTAATCAACCGAGATTTTTAAGTCTAACAGAAAAAAAATTTAAATTGGTTTTGATAAGAATTAATCTATCAACATTCACGATAGATTTTGAGATTATAATAAAGAGGCATTGGATCATTAAGACTATGACTATTGGAGAGAGGCTTCCTAACGAAAAACGAAACCAATAAACATTACGAAAATGGGATACAACAGACATGGAGAGACGGATAAAGAAGATGACAGGCAGTAAGAGAGAGAGAGAGAGAGAGAGAGAGAGAGAGAGAGAGAGAGAGAGAGAGAGAGAGAGAGAGAGAGCGAGAGAGAGGTACACACATCACACAGACCCAAGCTAGAAGGCCGTAACACAAACGAAAAAGATGCAGTCCCCCTAAAAGCAGTGGAAGAAAAGGATAGCGCATAAAG
>JAUUDY010001155.1:0-23250 GCA_032361765.1 Panulirus inflatus
TTGGTGAGTATGGGAAGACTTGTTTCATAACGTGACTGTATTGTATATTTCTTTGTTCTGTAATTATTGACACATCTTAAGATTTCTTTTTATCTCTTTTTTTTTAACTTCTCAATTGATTTAGTGTTTGAAACGAGAATTATATAGGGGAAAGAATACTTTACACTTCTAATAAGTATATTAACCCTTCCTGGACTTGCATAATTAAACCCACAAATATGGAAGGAATCTTTCTTTATGGTCGTCATTAAACTTATTTATGGATTTACAAGAAACAAGTATCACTGGGTTACATACTCACGGTAGAAGAGATTTCAAGTGGCACAGTGTGATTTGGAATTTACTTGTAAAACATTAGTGATTTAGATCAGTGTTATATAACTTAAGCCATTTTATGCAATAATAAGTGATGGTGGAAAGAGCTGAAAAAATTGAACAAAAATTGGCTGATTAATTGAAAAGTATTGAAAATCTTGTAGAAATCATTAGAAAATATGAAAACTTTACCTACTTCTCCCTTGGAGTGAGGATTTAACTTAATTTTAAATATTTTGTGTCAAAATACACCCAGGATTGAGCGTTGTGCTTACCAACAAAAATTAAGGAAAAAAGACAACAAACTGAGCTACTGGTGGTGTCACTGCCAACCTTCCCCTCAGGCAGTCATTCTACGAATGCCAGACACTGTCGCCCCTACTGATGGTTTGTCCTTAGATATTTTCTGCCTCTTTGGCTTCTACCGACAGATCACCCCTTGATATTAATCTACATTTCGGTTGACCCAACCTTACCAACCCTTAGGTAGGGAGATTGGGGCTGAAGTGTTAACCAACGCATTCTACATGGTTTCCAGGAGGAGACAATAGTAATGTGGACACTGACTTATTTTTACCATGATTTTTGGCTACTAGAAGAGGTTATCTTAGGTTCTGCTTGTTTATATGAGCATTTTATTAAATTTACATTATTTATATCCACACTTTCCCAGGTCTTCATAGCCCTCCTCATTGTCATATTATGTACCATCTGTGAATAAGAGATAATCTGATTCACTCCAACTAAGTGTAAGGAGTCTGTAGATACGGTTTTCGAAAACTTTTACCTCTGTCAGGCAATACGCTCATTCCTCGCTTCATGTGGGATCAGTATATATGATATTGCTATTATGCAAGGAGTCTGTATTCTCCAGTCCCTCTTTATAGGTCAAAATTTGCTTCTGTGCAGATGTGTGTGGCAGATAGTGCACCAGAACTTTAGTGAGGGTTGGCAGGTGGAGTAAGCGCGGGTCCTGGGTGGAGATCGTCAAGTTTCTGCAAGTGGGTCAGCCTTGCAGTTACCACCATTGTGTGCGGATTTGTACTTCTTGCGTGATTTGAGAATACCTGCTCATGTCATTATCCTGCAACCCCGTGTGTTTGTGGCATACAAACATTCAACAACATCTTCCCCCACCATAGAACCAACAGTGAAATGATAGAAATGAAGCTAGAAATCTTACAGTGCACTAATGCAAGTGAGGGAGTATCAACACTTGGGTGTACTTACAACGTGAGTGAATTTACAATCCATAACATGAAAAGGAATGCAGAGAAAAATCAAAGTCCTGTGTTCCACTATACTCAAGTGTCTGCCAGGCAACTACAAAGGTTAGAAATGCTCTTACGGAGAAAATGCTCTGAAGATTTATGAGCGTTTAAGTAAAGAAGACAATGTAACAGACCCTGAACCATTTCAAGTAAATAAAGGATGGCTTAATAGGTTTACTTGATGTCAAGCTAGATGAAATGAAGGTAGTAGGAAGTTCTGCCAGTGTTGACCACGAAGCTAGGTTTATTTGGTCAGAAGTTGCATAATGTGAAGGTAACGAAGAATCTCCCAGTGCTGACCATGTAGCTGCTGCTTGCATCCCATTCTCCTTTATGTTTGTTGGTTCACTATATGATTTAAAGTAAGGTTTTCACTGAACATAAACTCCACATAAAGTGAGGAATGGGTGTAAAGTACATAGCTACCAGATGGATCAAAATATAAGTAGGTTGAGCGATTGCAAGCTGTGCAGCCTGTGAGGATATTGTTGGCTGTTTGATCATATTTATGGTTACTTAGTCTGAGACTTCATGACTGATAAGGGTTTGCCTAGGACCTATAAACATTTATGAAATTAATTTTTTTTTTTCTTTTCTGAGGATTAGATGGCAGCATATTGCTTGCAACTGATGTCTGCATTTACACTAGACAAAAGATTTTGAAAACTTTTATCTTTCATTTTGTATTTTAAAGGTACATAATTTATGCTTATATTCTACTCCTTGTTAGCCACAGTTAGAGTTAAGTAGTGGAAGCATATATGTCATGCCATCAAATTAAGAGTTTCTCATAATTCACTCTTTTTCTATGTCCTCGTGAAGTAATGTTTTTTTTTGTGTTTTGAAAAGGCAAAATCAAGTGAACAACTTAGGTAGACCATCATAACAGATTATAAGAAGAATAAGCGATTTGCAGTTGTATGATAAGGAATATTTTGGTCTATCATGAACTATATTCTGTGATTTCTTTATTTTACTTATTTGCAGTGAAAAAGAATAGCTAATATCTAAACAAGATGCAGTGTGTGTTGGACCAGTATGTCAAGGAGGTTGCTGACTTCAGTTCACAGTATGGCAGTGACAGCTCCATATCTTATGTTGCCAATAACATTATTGGCAAACCTACGCTGTATCCACAATATGGTGACTTCTCATCAGCATATTGCCTGGTTAGTTGATTACTTTTGATATTGACATTACTTTACCCTAATATCTTGACATTGCTTTTGTCTCATATCAAACCAGATGATGCCTTTTCTTTTCTTTAGAGTGGGTTGGCAAACGCAAGATTTTACTCGTGTATTTCATTGCAAATTTAATCATACCAAAAGTTTTAAGAAGTTGGTATCAGTACTCAAAACTTATGGCAAAGAATTTTTTATGTTCCTGTACCTGTGAAGGGATAAAAGAGTAAATTTTACTTCTATGTTTAGAGAATACGGAAATGGGGAATATGGAAGGATTGTAAACGAAGTAAAGAAGCTGAGACATGGAAGTGTAAAAAAAAAAGAAAATTATTTTTAGAGGGTTGTGTGTGGTTTGGAAATATATATAAGACTATCAAAAAAATTTCAGGTTGAGTTTAGTCAAATAAACAACTGCTTTTGTCCACATCATTTCCATAGGTGGCTAAGGCTAAGCAGATTGAGTCCCGTTTTCTAGTTAGCTAGGGCTAACCAGATTATGTCTGAGCACTGTGTATGCATTGTGTATCAAACTGCTTAGGGAGGACTTACCGGAATAGCAGTTTTCCTGGGTCAGGGAATGCCTCCCCATCCCCACCTTCCAGTAGAGCATCTGATCTATACATTATCTATCAGTCAAAATAAGGTCCTGCTCCTTCATGCTGTCTCGGATGGACTCAGTCATAATTAACAATGTCCAGATTGCTACCCTTAAGGCATTGGAAGTTCTTTTGCTTGGTTTTATCCAAATTAGACTTAGTCTCTCATATCCATTCCATACTGTACTTGCCATCCTCCCTACTCATTTTCTGTAAATGTTATGGAATTTTTTCTAACATGTTTTGTCCTCAGATCCTAATGTTCAGCCTCTGTCCATAAAGTAATTATTAAGTTTTGTAATTTCTCTTCTTTGCACTACGGATCATGTTTTTTAAAAGAGTTTTGCACAGACCATCCAGAAACAAATGCAAGAGATATTAAGTTGTATATAAATTGTTGTCAAGTCCACTGCAAACTTTTGGTATAGTTAAGCAATACTCACATCTCAGGCTAACTTTCAGTTATTCATCTTTTTGTAGAATGGTTTATATCTTTTGCTATGTTTTACACCACTGTCACCACCATTTTGTTTGTCAGTAAATATTATGTATGCATACAGTACAGTACTAATGCAGGCGAACCCTTGAAGCTTTCCCCACATGAGCTAGACCATGGCCTGTTAATTGTCTTAAAATTATTATTAGCACCTTTTCTGAAACTGTCACCACTATTTATATTAAGCATTGTTAATGAAGGTAAAGCATCACTGAAATTGTATGAAAAACTTATGATTTTGAGGAGTGCAACAAGCATTTGAGTCAAATAAATATGTTGGAAGTGAATGTAAGTAGTGGAAGCACAGCCTCATATGCTGTTGTGCATTTTCTTTTTTCTGATATTGAGGCGTTGTTATGTAAAATACTTAAGTATTTTTATGTAACATTATTTTATTGAAGCAACAAGGGATTTTGACTATATGTATATATTTTTAGAGATTCTTATGTAATTTAGTATATCCTCTATAGTTCACAGTCCCTTGAAATAATGTCCTTCATTTGATTATCATTTGGTTAAACATTATTGAATGTGATTTTCTAATTAATCAATATAAAGTGTCACTTGTGCAATGTCCATTACATTTTTTGGGACTGACCATCTCTGTCTCTTTTAATCTTATGTTCCCCCCCTCTTTTTCACTTGCTGAAGTCTTCAAAGCTATTCGTCATTTCTTTTTGTCGTTTTCCTATATCCATTCCATTCTTTAGATACCATCCTCCCTCATTTTCTGTAAATTTTAAAAAGATTTTCTAACATGTTTTGTCCTCAGGACCTAAAATTCATTCTCTTTCCAGAGAGTAATTGTTAATTTTTTGAATTTCCTGTCTTGGAACTACAGATCATGATGTTTAAAAGTTTTGTACTGACCATCGTGTAATGAATGCAAGAGATACTGGGTTGGATATAAACACTGTGGAAGGGATTAGAAGTCCTGTTTCTAAATGAAAATGAACTTCCTTGATTTTTATAATGTTGTCTTTTCACTTGCATCTTTAGCGAAGCTATGGGAAGTGGTGGACCAAATGTGAGTCTTCTTCCATGCCCATTGATGATCCCAGGCCCCTCTTCATGCCCAGTGTTGATTTCATTGGTAAGTGAGAAGTACTTCAGCATCTCTGTTTTATGGATATATCCACTACCCTCTGTTTGTAGTGGAGATTCGTCATGAGTGCTGTATTAGACACTCAAGAGAATTAAGAGGATAAGTACTGTATCTTATGGAATTCTTGTTTCATGAACTTTTTCAATTACTAAATTGAACTTGGTTTACTCCTTGTATGTATGGAAGTATGATACATTGTTTATACAGGTAAAAACACTTCTAATTGGCATAACATTTTTTGTAAGATAATGGAGACTTTGGTTTAAATCAAGACCTAAAGGAAACTTTCAACGCTACAGTTCATATAGGACAGCAGAATTTCAAAAAAGCATTTCAAGCACAACAAATTCAAATCCATAAGTAAGAAGCATAATACTGTAGATTTACCAAACTGTAGTTGAGTATTACATGGACTCATCCCCTGTGCGTCATGTTGCTTACGTCATAAATAAGCACCAGGAAGCAGATATGAGAGATTATTTCCAGACTGAAGCCCTACTTGTGCTTCTCTGACAGGAAGGGGCATGTTGTCAGCTTTATTTGGTAAATGTACTCACGTTTTGCTGCTGAACCACGTGTTTGACAAGACAACGACATTGACTTTTTTAGTTTGTTTTAAAGATTATTCAGAAAAATGAAAGATTGACTTTTTTAGTTTATTTGTTTTAGAGATTATTCTGAAAAATGAAAGATTGCTTTTAGAAGGTTGGATTGCCAGTAGGTACACTAAAACAAACTAAAAGAAATAAAGTGAACTTATGAATATGATCTACTAAAGCTGTTGGTTATCTTTTAAGTTTGTCCCTATTACAAAAAGTATACTGTGTCATGTACGTACAATCTCTTAGTTCACTCAGAAATGTTCTAAGGTTATGTTCACTGCCAGAGTAAACAGAGGTATTCTCAGTTTACATTCACTGTGCCAGAGTAAAAAAAGACCTCTCTAATATGAATGCTTCAGGCAAATTAAGTTAATTTACCAAAGAAAACTAATGCACTCATTTACACTACCCTCACATAGAACATTCATCCCTGGCACTTAATCAAAAATTCATTCCCCTGGCATTCTCATCTGCATTATCTCTAGTCTTGAACAGCCAGCATCGCCTTTGTCCATCTATTCCTTGAACCATCAGTCATACTGCCATGGTTCAGCTTCATCCTTCATCCTATCATCCATCATACTTCTTCCATGGTCGTACTGGCTTTAGTAGTTTTTATCCATGCTCCTTCCTAGTGATGTTGCCAAAACATGAATATCTCACATCATTCAGTTCTCCATTTTCTTATTTTCTCGTATAAGCTCTTAATAACTCATACATTTCAGATGCTCTATTTTTTACTTATCTGGATCTAGACAAACTAAATATGAAGTACCTGTTATTATGCAGAGGAACCAAGAAATTCAAAAAGTAAATAAGGAGTAGAGAATTTGAAAATAGTGGATATTTTGTTGGAATTTAAGAATATCAAATAAACCAAATGAGGCTTCTTTGTAAATATGGGCAGTGGGGAACCTTCAAGAAAATACTACCTTTTCATAGCTATTTCCCTTATTTTGGAAGGAAAGGTTTTAGTTCCAATAAGTTTGTTTCCTATTTTTGTGTGTAGTAAGTTCTATTTGGTACACTTTATTTGGCACATGTTCAATATCATACTCAAGTCAGAGCTGGATTTTTATGTAACTGTTGTCCTTCAAGTTGAGAAGTACTTTAACTATAGATTTTCCTCTGTGACTAATGGAAGTGCTGCACTTAATCTTACACTTTTATGGTTCATTTCCTTTCTTTTCATTGTAATTTGAAAGAAAATTTAGAAAAAATGCATACAGTAATGTACTTTTATAGTTTGTTAACTTGAGAATGATATAAAGATATACATACTTGAAGTCCATGACTTATGAATGTCTGGGCAATGAATACCCATTTTTGTAAATGAGCCAAAAAAAGATATTATTTCATTCCTTGTATGAGATATGAATGATCTTTCTCACTTACAAAACATGGCACTACGTAAATGTGCAATTCTTTGATTTGCTGGTGCTAGGTATGATATTTTATAAGCTATATTTCTTCCAGAATACAATATTTTTTGTTGCAGGCAGGTATTGATAGTACTTATTTTTTGCAAATACTCATTTCTTCATATTTTATATTTTCCAGCTTATAAATAGTTCAGCTTATGAATAGGGTCATAGGGTGTAACCTGTTCAAAAGTTGGGGATTCCTAGTTATTGATTTTTGTAATTTGAGAACCTCTGTGATGAATTAAGTGCACTAATGAAGCTTAATGAAAGTCAGAATAAGAAAGGCTTTAACACTGTTGGATGGATTCCTAACAGATTACAAGCGACAGAAGCAACAGTTGATAGTGGAGTGTTAGGATATTGGTTAGTACTGCACTGCAAGTTTTAAGTAAATCCTTATGAGATGGAACTAGCATAAGCAAGCTGTAGCTGAGCATAAAATGATCAGTTATTTTCAGATATTGGTGAGTAATAAAAGGTCAGCAAGTGTGTCATTGTGCATGTGGAAATTTTTTTACTTGCAGATGTGAGATATGAGTGTGCAGTGTATCCAATTAGGGTAGACATTTATGAAACGTATCACCCTGGAAGTGTGGTTCGAGTTTGGGGTTCACTGGAAGGTCGTGGATGGATACTTTTGTGGTCAGGAGAACCCCAGACAGGCTTAAGAGCAGCAGCCCGTATCTTTTCACCTCCTATAAGACAACCAAATCAACTGGTCAAGTACGTATATTTCATTAATGTTGATTGTTATGAAGACTTAAAGCCACTAGATGAAGTCACAGTTTTGCTTATATTGATTGTGCTACAACTTGAATTAACAGATATATATATGAATTACCCCTGAGGTAGGGGAGAAATAAATTATACCTCTGTATTCCTTTAAAAAAAGGAACAGAAGGAGTCAGGCAGGGAGTGCTCATCCTCCTTGAAGGCTCAGATTGGGATATCTGAGTGTGTGTGGATGCAATCAGGATGAGAAAAAAAAAAGGGATAGGCAGTATTTTTGAAGAAAGAAACTTGGATGTTCTGGCTCTGAGGGAAACAAAGTTCAGAGCTCCGCAGGTATTTGAAGATCTGACTCTTAAAGGAAGAAAGGTTATATGGAGAGGGAAAGACAAGATATTTAAGAGAATTTCAAACTGTAGTTGTTCAAAGGAAGGAGGCATCATAGTAGCCAATCCTTGAGTATGAGTGACTGTGGCAGGAGGTAAGGGGAAGGTGCTGGGGGTTGAAAAAGATGGCAAATGAGAGTTAGGGTGAGAGAGTATCAGTAAACTTCAGGGAGAAAAAAGATCTGTAGGAAGGAGATTAGTAGTATGCAAAAAACAAGAGAACACCTGGGAACATAAAGTGGAGAAGGGAAACAGGTAGTGATGAAGTGAGGCACAGATAGAGTGAGTATTTTGAAGGACTGATGAATGTGTTTGATGATATAGTGGCAGAAGTAGGGTGTTTGGGTCAGGGTGGCACTAAAAGTGAGAAAATTATAGAGAGTTGTTTGATAAAGAGAGAAGAGGTGGTGAAGGCCTTATTTTAGATGAAATGTTGCAAGGCAGCTGGAGTGGATGGTATTGCAGTTGAATTTCTTAAGAAAGAAGGTGATTGTGTTGTTGATTGGTCAGTTAGGATTTTCTGTTTATGTATGGATCATGGTGAGGTGCCTGAGGACTGGCAGAATGCATGTATAGTGACTTTGTATAAAGGCAAGTGGGACAAAGGTGTGTGTCAAAGGACAGACATTTAAGTTTGTTGAGTGTACCTGGTAAGTTGTATGGGAGAGTGGTGATCAAGGGGTGAAGGCATGTACAGAGCATCAGACTGGGGAAAAATAGTGTGGTTTCACTTGTTGGTAGATGATTGGATCAGGTATTTGTTTTAAAGATATGTGTGAGAAATGCTAAGAGAAGCAAAAGGATTTATATATGGCATTTATGGACCTTGAGAAAGCATATGATAGGGTTGATAGAGATTCCTTGTAGAAGGTTTTAAGCATATATGGTGTGGGAGGAAAGTTGCTAGAACCAGAGTTTTTATCAAGGATATACAGAGTGTGTATGAGTAGGAAAAGAGGAGAGTAAGTGGCTCCAAGTGAAGTTGGTCTATAGTAGGGGTGTGTGGTGTCACCATGTATTTTTGATTTGTTTATGGTTGGGCTAGTGAGGGAGATAAAAGGAAGAGTCTTGGAGATAGGGGCATGTATGCAGTTTGTAGGTGATGAGACGGGGCCTGGGAAGTATGTCAGATGTTGTTTGCTGATGACGCAGTACTGGTTGCTGATTCAAGTGAAAAACTGCTTAAGTTAGCAACTTATTTAGGAGAGTGTGTGAAAGAAACAAGTTGAGACAATGTAAATAAAGGTAAGGTTATTAGGTATAGCAAGGTAGAGGGATAGATTAGATGGGGGGTAACTTTGAATGTAGAAATTTTTAGGGGAAGTGAAGTGTTTTAATTACCTGGGGTGGACATCGCAGCAAATGGAACCATGGAAGTGGAAGCGAGTCATAGGATGGTGAGGAGGCAAATGTTCTAGGAGCATTGAAAAATGAGTAGAAAGATGGGTCATTTCTGAGAGGGGAAAAATAGGTATGTTTGAATTTATGGTAGTCCCAACAGTCTTGTATGGATGGGCTCTAGATGTGCAAAGGAGTGTGGTAGTGTTGGAAATGAGATGTTTGTGGACAGTATGTGGTGTGAGGTGGTTTGGTCAAGTTAGTAATAACAGGGTAAGAGAGGGATTTGACAATAGAAAGTGTGGTTGAGAGAGCTGAGCAGGATGAATGAGTTAGAAGACATTGACACTGAGAGGGCTTAAGTAGTCAGTTTCACAGGGATAGGCTGCACCAAGGCATGCTCCCAAGTGGAAGGGAAAATTTGGGATTTGAGTGATGTGGGCACACAAGCACCAATTCTTGCAAGCAAAAACCAAAGTAATACCTGTAGGAGAAGGAAAGTGAACCAATATTGCAGCATAGTGCAAGAGGGTCAAGTTTGGAAGTTATCCTGGGGCAGTTGATTAGTCAGACCGCTTTCAACTGAACTCTATCAAGTAAGGATGCAGAGCTACAACCACCACAGATGTGAGAGATTTAGAATTAACAGAATAAGATTGTGGTCAGAGGACCCTAAAGGTTCAGAAATGGTGTATGAAAAGTGGGAGAGTTAAGAGGTTAAAAAGAGGTCAAGTGTATCGGTCAGGAATGGAGGTAGTGTATATAATTAATTGTTTCTGATCGTTAAGGTAAAAGAAGAGAAGGCCTCAGCTTCCAAGATCATCCAGGTTAGAGCTTAACCAATCCTTTTGGTGTACATTGAAATCTCCTACAAAGAGGATCTCATTGCATGGATATGAAGAGATCAGAGCTTTATGGCAAGAAGTCAGATAGTTGAAGAAGAGTTGTACAAAGTTGTAGGAATTGGGAAGGAAATGAATGAAGCTTAGAAGCAAGTTAGTAGCGGGTAGAGAGATTTTGAGCTAGATGACGTCAGAGTTAGGAGACTCAAGATTCACAAGGCAAGCAACAGGTGTTTATTTGTACTACAAAAGACACAAATTCCACCCTTGGAATGGAAAAAGTTGGATTTTAGAGAGGTCAGTTGGGGGATCAGGTAAAGTGGTGGTGGTCAGTAAAAGGAAGATGAGTATTAAGACCATGAATGTTGCAGAAATGTATAGAAAAGTGCCAGAGCCAAGGGATATGGCTGTAGAAGTGGGTGTATCACAGTCACATGATGGTATTTATGTGGGCCCTGGGATTATCTAACACCTCTCAACCAGTGGCATCACTCTAATTCTGTAACTGTTATACTGCCATGGTTTTTGAATTGTGAAAAGTGATAGCAAAAAAGAAGTAAAAGAAAGAAAGGTATATGTGAGTTATATGTTGTCCAGTGTTGTGTATGATTAAAAGTTGTAGGATTAAGGTTGAGTGCCAGCATCCCACACATGGGTGACGCAAGGAAAAAAGACAGCAGTCTGGGCCTAAAAGGAAGTTTGTAATGAATTGGCTCACTGTGCCTCCACTACTGTCCCTCCCAAAACCTAGGTAGAAGTACTCCCTCCCTGGGTGGTGTTTGCATCCTCCCCCTCCCACACCACCACCACTACTATGACAGAATAGCAGCAGTATAGTTGCTCCCTGCTTCTGATAAGATCCATTTGTAAATGACAGAAGAATTAGTTGAAGACGTATATTTTTTAGTGAATTACCTCGGAGGAGAGTAAGGCCACAGAAGAGATAGATAGATATAATGAGTTCATTTGGGACTAGGAATATTTCAGATGAAAATGCTAAAATGATGTTTGAGAACTGTGTGTGCTGTGTGCATTTTGTGCATGAAAGTGGTTTAAATGGATACCTAGGTCTTAATTAATGAATCCATGCAATGTGAAAAGTGAAAAGTAAGATGCACTTTTATAAGAATGTAAGTTCATGATAAGTATTATGACACAGGACATGGGTTGATGTTGCCGAGGCTTTGTGTACCTGATCTACCCCATTGAATCAGGAAGAGAGTGGTAATGATAGATCAGTGTGCAGCTCAGGTTTGCAAGTCACAACTATCATGTTTCTGTTTCAGCTTGCTGAGAATAGAGTTTGACCAGCGTTATCTTAACTACTACTCAGCTTTTGATTCCATCTTGCTGGTAGGCTCAACACACACTGCAAGCAAGTCATTTACATTGACTGGAGATTCTATTACATCACAAATTAAGAAGCTTGGACTGCATACTACCATGTAAGATGCAATATTATGTTATCTAACAGCTGCATGTTGTTTTGGGGTTTGAATTATTGTGTTTATCTGGGATTTGAACCCATATATTCATGTCATTAGATGTGGTGTGCCTCATTGCAGGGTTGTAAACCACTACAATGCACAGTTATTAATGATTTGTTCACTTTAAGAATTAATTCCATACATCAAAGAACTTACTGGTTTGTTTTACTGTAGTAACTTTTAATGATAAAAGTATAGCAATTACAGTACTGTTTTTCACAGCAAACTGAGTATACCTTGAAGAGTTTGGTTGGCAATACAGTTTTTTCTAAACCACATCCTTGCTTCCCACCCATCCCCCCCTTAACCACAGGCATCCCCCGCCTCTTCTCCCTTTAGCAGTCAGCCTACATGATATATGTTTCTGCTTTGTCATGTTGGTTAAAGGGTCTTTAGGTCTGTGTGCTTGTTTTGGATGTTAGAATTGAATTTTTACACCTGATGAGATGGATTTTTTCTGTGAAACATATAGTGTATCGTAAAGTTTCAATAAACTAAACCATTTGAACACCTTCTGAAGTGAAATTACCCAAAACACACACACAAACATTTTCATACCTGATTGCCATTTCCTGCATTAGCAAGATAGTGCCAGGAACAGATAAAGAAAGGCCATATTTGCTCACATGTATTCTCTAACCATCATGTAATGCCCCAAAACTACAGCTCTCTATCCAGTGATGAAGCCATATTTTGTTTCTTTGCCAGTACATGGAAAACATTCATAATGAAAAAATTGCTTTTGACAGGTGTGAAGAAGATATCCTTGCTGGTGTACAGTTTCTGTTGTCAGAAGAAAATCTTTTGAAATTAGTAACAGAACCAAAAGAAGTAGAACTCTTGAGGGAGGAAAAAGCAGACATGAATGATATGAGGGTGCATGAGAAGTGTTTAACAATAACAACAGAAAGACCACTTGCAGAGGTTGTAGTTGAAGCTTCAGAAAACGAGGGAACAAGTGGAGGATACTTTGACTTGCTACCAGTGAGTAGGATAAAGTAGAGGTTGTAGAAGTAAGTTGTTGAATGATTAGGAATGTACTCTTGACTGGTTATAGGCCGTGCAGGTTACAAAATACATCATCTAAATTATATAGAGACTTCCTATTTTTATGTTTTATGTGCCTGATGATATATTCCAATAGAAGTGAATCACAACAGAAGGTAGAGTAACAAAAAAGCACTTTCAGGAGTTTTACCTCTTAGTTGAATAATCAAAGTATTAATAGAACCTCATTTAGGTTTACTATAACTTTCACATTCTGTTGGTAACATAAAACAGTCTTAAGTAAGTTGGGGATCTCATTTGTTGTCCCATTCTGCGAAGGATGTGTGGGACTAACCTTGCAAGGCTGCTATATTTTAGCTTTGTAATTAAAACTATAGACTGATAATATGATAGTGACGGATGATAATGTAGTTAACCTTGGATTATTTAGATGTGTTAAAACCATTATAGAGATGGGGAAAGAGATGCACTGTAGCAGTTTTCTAATAGAGTTCACCTTTTTGGCTCTATCAAGTCCAGAAAATTAGTTTTGTGTGAAATATATTTGTGCTCTGACGGGATTTGCTCCTTAGACATGCACCTGTTACCTAACCATGGAAGTGTTTTTCTTGGTATGCTAAGTTCCTTTATTGATTAATCTGAACCAGATTGGTAGCTGATGACTTGCAATGAGCAGTGCATATCCTTCAACAGAGATAGAATATGACTTCCTTTTTTGTGTATTTGAGGCCCATTATTGGATGGCCCTTGATAGGTAGCTGTTTAAGGGAAGTGCACATCACCTACGCTTAACTTTTTCACTGGGCAGATCTGAAGGCATGTCTTTTGAGCATATGCTTTGAGTTTAGAAACAAGTGTATCCCTAAACTTACATTCGTTGTGCTCTTTGTTTTGCCTAACTTTCCTTTTAAATGAAGATTTCTGATTTTGCTTTTTAGTAGGAATTTGTTCATATGTATAAAATGTGCACTAGTTTTGCAAAAAAAAATCTCCCAACTAATCAAACAGCTAGTTTATCATATTTCATGCAATGTCTGTATTTGCCTTGCTATTTATTAAATACCATATTGTGATCTGTATTGCAGTTTCAAACTCTTGTTTTACAGTTTTCCTTCTCTCATTTCTAGATGCATGAATAATGAAATTGAATCATCAATGAAAATAGCATATTTTGTGTGGGTATAAAGCCTTGAGATTAATTATAACGCTAGATATGTTTGATGACATTGTTAAGGTAATTGAGTATACAGTCCATTGAACTTCAGCTATACTATTTTAATTATATTGGTAAGATCATAGAAAGAAATCCTAGAAATAAGACTCCAAGATGAAATTTCATGATTCTGATTGTAACTTAATGACCATATTTCAGGAGGAGCTCATTATGTATATTTTGCGTCAGTTGGATGTCAGAAGTCTCTGTCGTTTGGCTAATACCTGTAAACTACTTCTGAAATATGCATCAGATCCTTTCCTGTACATGAGGTTAAATCTTAAGGTAAGGAACATCTCATCTGCAGGCATATTTAGGAATGATGTAGGTCCTAAATTCAAAGATCAGAAGTAGCACTGGTCCCAAGACTAGACTTTGCAGGGTGTCACTGGTCACTTAATTCTGTTTGAAAAGGCTCCTCTGATGTGTATGTATGTTTGTGGGATTCCTGATTTGTGATATACAGGAAGTGAGTTATACCCACATGAGGCCTTTTCTATACAAACATCCTCTACCATTTTGAAACCACATTGTTTCTTCTCAGTTTGATACTCTGCATGTCACCACCCTCTCAGTCACCACTCTGCCATATAACTTACTGGGTACTCGATAAACTTTTACTTCAGTAATTAGAATACTCAGCTTGTTCCCCTTGCCTTTATACAGTAGTGTTATACATGCTTTCTGCCAGTTCTCAGACACCTCACCATAACCCATACTTATGTTAAAAATCCAACTGTTCAGTCAACAACGCAGTCAACCCCCATTTTAAGATATTCACCTGCAACATTCTCCACTCCAGCTGCCATGCTACATTTCATCGTATTTAAGGCTATCACCACCATCTCTCTTTTCATCAAAGCACTTATCATGACTCTCTTGCTTCACATACTTCCCTGACTCAAATGCCCAACATCTGCCACCCTCTCATCAAACACATTTAGCAGTCCTTCGACAGTACTTACTCTATCTCCTTTTTATCTCATCTTTCCTTGTTACCATTTCCCCTATTTTAATCCCATCATCAGTATTCCCATTCATTATCTTGTTTTTTAACACTATTAACCTCCTTCCAAAACATTTTCTTGTTCTCTCTGAAGTTTGCAGATACTCACTCATCCCAATTCTCATTTGCTCTCTTTTTCAGCTGGTGTACCTCCCTCTTGACTTCCTGCCACTTTCTCTTATACATCTCCCTATCACTTGCACTCCTTCCCTGTAGGTAACGCCCATACACTTCTCTTTTCTCCCATAAGCACCTTAATTGTGTCATTCCCCATTCAGTACCTTTTTCCACCTGCCTGCCCCCCACCATCTGCATACCTTACCTTCCTCACGTTCCTTACATTCTTGTACATTCCTCACCACCATCCCTAATTTCATTTACTTTCACCTTTTGTCATTCTACACTCAGTCTCTCTAAGTATGTCTTCACACAAACCTCTTTTCTAAGCTCACTTTCATCCCATTCTTTTTACCCATATCACTTCTTTTTTTCCCAAAGCCTTTACAGATATTCATCCTCAGCTCCACCAGATAATAATCAGATGTTACACCAGCTGCCCCTCTCGCCACACTCACTTCCAAGACTCTGTCTTTTGCACATTTGTCCTTTAGTATGTTATCCAATATTGCTAGTTGACCATCTTCCCTATTCCAGGTACACTTATGCGTGTACCACTTCCTGGTCGCATTTTTTTTCAGCACACTACTCCACAAGTTGTTTTCTATTTCCATTCACATCACTCAATACCCCATACCCCAATTTAAACCTCAGTTGCCACATTACCCACCTTTGCATTCCAATCACCCATCACCTCTTACATCAATGCTGTTGTGACACTCACTCACATCTTAGATACCAAAAAAGTGAAGAAAGATAATTTCTCTCTCATGAAATGAAACAGCATTGTATAAGAATGATAGAACAACCAAGAAACAAATTATATAGCCTCAACATAACCAGGGAGAAATAAACCACTCACCTCTTTTCATCATACTTCTTGTGGCAAGGGACTAATAATCACCCACCTCTCGTAATCCATTTTTACTGTTATTTACATCAGTCTTAGCTTCTTTTTACTGTTTTGGTATTAAAGATTTCAGTGTCTGGGAGACCAAGCTGGTAAGAATGCTCGGGTGAAATATTTATGTTTTTCTTTGATTGGCTATGAATCTTTTCTCATCTCAAACATTGTTCTATCAGCTCATTTAAACTCAACATAGGCAAATTAGATGGCATACACTGTATTCTTCTGGTACTTGTACAATCTGATTTATTTTGGTATATTTCAGGGGTCACCCTAACCCTTTTAGCACTTTTTTCTTAAAGTTTTTGAATACATAGATTATTTATTAATTCATTCATTAGGCAAGAACATTTTGGGAATTGTGTAGAAGAAAATGAAGAATATGATTTACTGTATCATTTCATTTATTATGTTTTTGCTCTTGTTTGTCATTTCATGTGTCAGTGGGGTAGCATTAGGAACAGAAGAAATTGCCTCGTTCCCTCATGTCCATTCTCTAGCTGTCATATGTGATGCACCACAACCACACCCCTTATCCTGAACCAGGCCCCTTAGGCCATGGTTTCCCCCAGCCTCTTCATATTTATTAGATGTTTAATATTTAGTCATTCGGAGGTAGAACTTCAGTGTATTTCACCAGTTTTATTATATATTTTATAAAAAGATTATTGGTTCTTGGAGTTGTTGAGGACCTAATAAGGAGATTTGTGCTGAAAGAAAATGTTTGAAAAATGCAATTTACCATATCATGATAGTTGCAAACCTTCATGATACATGCCAGTTCCAGCACTTCCATCAATTTTTTTGTTACTTTTCTGATTATGTGAATAATAATTAGTCTTTCCTGACTTCATGTACATATTATACTGTAAAAGTTGAAGAAATTTTTTCTTCCTGTCTTCAAACTTTAAGGGCAATATTTGAAGTGTCATTAGGAGCCTACAGCCCCCAAAACTGCATTTACATTGAACACTACAGAACTGAAATTCATTCTAGTTTTCAGTCCTTATTGTGTGAACTAATGTGAGAGTGGCATAGATTTAAGAAACATTGAACAATATTTTTTTCTTTACAGAATTATTGGTGGTTGGTGAATAACTCTACACTGGAGTGCCTTTCTTCAAGATGTTCTCTTCTGCAGTCGCTTGACCTCTCCTGGTGTGGTCCTTACAATGCTCTTGACACTGAAACGTTCATGGAGTTTATTCACACTTGTGGTCGACAGTTAACTACCTTGAGACTAAACAATTGTCACTTCATAGACAACTACTGCCTTTACATGATCGCTAATGTCTGCCTAAATCTTGAAGGTGATCCTCATTAAGTTGGTTCTAGAATCATAAATTGAATTATCATCACATCAGCAGTGCACTTCTTTCTGGAAATTTTTTGAGTTATTGAATTCATAAGAGTACAGATACAAATTCTCTTTGTTTAATTTAAATAAATACAGATATACTTTATTCAGTTTATTCAGTCTTCTTATAAGTGTACTTCTATCCATGCATATTAAAAGTGGTTTTAATTTTGATAACTTTTGCATAATTGAGTGCTCAGTTTTACAACTTTTGGCTTCGGCTTTTTGAAGCATGTTAGTACTGATGGTTGGGTGCAGTATTTTAGAGTAAGCCATATTCTTGACTGATCAATGACAAAGCTTGTCGTGAGGGTGGGAAGGCAGTGTAAGGGGTTCAAATGAATCTCCTTTGTTTCTGAAAAGTGATATTTAAATCTTTAATTTTTGCCATAATGTACCAGTGATGACCTGAATAGATTACAAAACTTCCAAACATAATTCAGCTAATTTTTTTAAACACAAATGATAACAGCATTATGTTAGACAAATCCTTTAAAAATGGTATTCTGTCTTTTAATGTATATAGTCCTATGTCTTTACTCCCTTACACGTAACACACACACACACACACACACACATGCTGATGTCAACAATAATCACCATCATCTACCGCATGATTGTGACGACAACATACAACCCTGCAGGTTATACACTGAACTTCGTCATAGAAAAAAAAAAAAAAAAAATCGACTGCGCTCCACGCGCACGTCAGACGCCGCTGATAAACAATAACCTTCTGTTCCAATATGGCTGACGTCGGACCTGATGACGTCGCAAAGCCGCTCGTCACAAGCTTGTCATACGAACGCGTGCGGTTGTTCTTTTTTTCCTCCCCATTCACCATTTCCTTGCAACATGCCCCCACTGGGTAGGGAGATGGGTCACGTGGCGGGGAAAAACGCATAAAAAAACCCACACCAAAACGCACGGAAGATCAAGTCCGGTAAGATTCAACGTAAAAAAAAACAAAAAAACATACGAATTCAGAGTTCAAAAGTTACTCAAACTTCTTAGAACGCCCACTTACCTCTAAGTATAATTAGTGAGTTCTTTATCAACCACAGTGACTGACCTCATACACTTACCTCCTACCGTCTTCACCAAACTTGGTGCTAGAAAAGAAAAGAAATCAAGGCGAGTTTCCACCATCTTTTTTTTCCTTGTTTTCTCTGGTTTTCCTACGCAACCTGTTATGGAACACGCCCTGCCTCTGAACTGCGCTGAACCTTGACCATGTTGGTGGCGACCTACAAAGCATCTGCGAGGGAAGGGGAACATCCAGAAAAACGAATGATCTTAAACGATGATAACCGAAATATAACGTCATAATATGACGTCATGGCGACAATGGAAATTCACGTTGCATTTGTATATGATTTATTAATTTCCTTTACTTCATATGTATAGAAGTATATTTTCTCGTCAAACCGATAATCATCTTTTATTTCTCCATTCACAAACACGTAAGTAATTCACTTGTAATCCTACAATAGTGTGGTGATAGAATGGACAATAAATTTATAACTACGAGGAAAAAAAATTTTATTCTGATGAAATTTTACATTGTGCAACAGCTGTTAGTTTTATATCAATAAAAAAATAAATAAAACATTCAATTCAGCGTATTCAACATATCCCTTCTAAACAGAAAGCTCAGAATAATATAGATTATCGAAAATCCTAGCTTTTTCCCTTAGTAATTCTTTGACTCTACTTATTTACGGAATCTCACACATTTCGTGATGCTTGCCTGTAACTCCTATATACCTGGACTCGCTGAGATGCACACGTGAACGCTGGATACCCGGAGAACACCCGCGTTATCCGCCATAATGTAGGTGAGAACAAAGGGGTTCTCGGCAGGCTAAACAGTGTTATGCAAAGCCGCTCGAGTTGGGATAACATCAGCAGACGCCCGGACGCACGCTACCGCCCGCACGGCCGGTCGGCCAGGCCAGGGGGTGGATGACTAGGTCATTCCTCGCCTCCTGAAGGAGAGCGACCATATATATATATATAACACACCACAGTCATGACCCTCCTGACGATGTTCGTGCATGATCATGCTCCCTTACCCATACTTGAGCCTGACACAAAGCACATGGGGCACTCACACACGAGCGTCAGGCCCATGTCGCATTCACGGGACTCCTCCCTCTTCTACCCCCAGCCAATCCCCTCCCCCTCCTTCCCCTTTCTTTTTTTTTTTTCCAAGGATGGTTAGGGGGTGGAGGGAAGGGGAGGACGAAAGAAATAGTCGGACCGTTGGACCGGAGGAGATACAGGATAGATATGGGAGGGTGAACGTCACAGAGTGTACAGGTGTATGGGTGTAGGTTTTACTGAGGGTGTTGGTCCCTCTGGCGTCAACACACACACACACACACACACACACACACACACACACACACACACACTAACATCACTGCCAGTCTCTTCGGCACGATTCGCCTCCCTGTGACGTAACAAGGGCTCCTGTGAGCATAACGTAACTTACACTAACTCGGTCTGACCGTTATCAGCGTGCGACAATTGCCCATACACCCCACCAGTTTTTCTGCGCCAGAAGCCGTAACCAGCGGTCAAGCACGCACTTGGCACAACATGGGTTTCCCCTGGCCGTCATGACTGACAAGACTGAGCCTCCAAATGCGCAAAACTACAAAAACATTAAGCATGACGTTCCCAAACAAAGACGTATACGTAACTGAGCATAATGGTAGGTGGCCGTCGACACTGTGAGAAGAGGTCACCCCCAGCAGGGTACAGGAAACTTTCCAAATCATATAACGGACGCAGATCATAAAGCCAATGTTCGCTGGTGTTAATGTGACGTTTTCTGTGGAGGCGGCGACAAGATGGGCGAAAAAAAACGTTTAGTGGGTAGTCGACGTTGGTTTGAGGGTATTTACCCGTTCCTTTACCAGAGTACACTTGCGATCTACAAAGCCAACGAGTTAATGTAGCTGAAGCAGCTATATACAGACGAGTAAGTACAAGAGTAACTGTCATTACCAACTCACTTTGCAGCACAACCCGGACGAGTGGGTAGGTCAGTCAAGTCGGTGGGCAACACGACTGATTCCCCCCCGTTTTCTCTTACACAAAGAGGATGGACAAAATGTTTTAGATCAGATACACGACGTTAACCCACATGAGCCACAAGCACAGTGAGAGTCCACGTGGTGGTACGACTATCCACAACACCTGAAGATGATGCCAGTGATTTTTTTTTTATCGGTTGACGATGATGGTCTTTAACGACCCTGGCAGATGATAGGACCACAACCAACCAACCAACCAACTGACCTATTCAATGTCCTCAACACGCACGTCAAGCATTCACACAAGAGAAAAGCGCTATACCGTTGTCAAGCAGCCGTATCTGAATACTGACAATGTGTCATGTCCTTTACTGAGGAATGTTTCATGACATGTTAGTACGCATCTCTGGTGATGCCGTACATAGGACTGTGGTGTGCGTATGTACTTACCATACATATGACTGGGGTGTGCGTATGTACATCTTTAAGGCAGGAAAACATAGACGTCATATGTGTGACTTCGATTTTGTTTAATGTTTCTGATCAATGACTCATGAAAGTTAATCCTTCAAAAAAAAAAAGAGGGAACACAAGAAAGAATAATCTAAGAGTTCTTGAGGAAGAAACTTTGTCTTGGAAAAGCGGACAGACTGTAAGCGTAGGGAAATACATGACAAGCTAAAGGCCAGCAAAGCTTAGCTGCGAAGGGAAAGAAAGACATCAAAAGGCAGTATGACGGCGTGAGGAGCATCCCATGTTGGTAGCCAGCTCTCGGGAACAGAAGCTGTGGTCATACTTACAAAAGAGGGAAGGAGAACCAAAAGGGCAGTGAAAGCAAAATGGGTCGGTCAAGCTTTGAGGTCACCTTGGACGGTTAAGTTGGAGTGCCTGACTCTCTACTCGATCGAGTAAGAATGAATATGTAGAGCTAGAACCGCCCCCAGATCTCATGTGAGAGAAATAATCCAAACGAAGATAGATTAATCCTTTGATCCTTTCAGTAATGGGAGTAACTGCTCAAGAGAGGAAGAGAGGAACAGGGACTCCCATTTCCCTGGGGGAAGACTTTAGTCATTCCTATATGATGATGAGAGTTAACCGTGATAACAAGATTTCAGGCTGTATCGAGTGGTGGAATTACAGAGCCATCACGGCAGATCGGAACATCCGGAGAAGTGTTAGAAAAACAACAGGAAGAAATGGTTCATCTTGACTTGGTTACGTCCGACTCGGTGACAAATCTTACGCCAAGACGATGATGATGCAAGAGAAGATGGAGTCAAATTGAAAGTGAAGGAATGTAGAGTTGGAGGAATTACGTCATTCGCTAAAGCAAGAATATCGTTCACAAAAGGGGAGAAGAAAAAGATAAGAAATACGACAACCTTAAGAGACACGGCTGTCGGTATCGTGAAGAGACGCCGACCCGTCAATAATGACCGATATGGACAGACCAGAGAGCAGGAGATGTGTGGAAGAGGACAATGCGAAAGGAAAAAAAACAACAGAGGACAATTTGGAGATCAAACCCCGATGCCAAAACCTGTCAACCACTTTCGAGATATCAAGGGCTACAACGTAGGATTCCCCCCCGAGTCTCTCAGAGATGACCACACGTTAGCAACATGGGAAAGCATATCACCGGTGGATCTGGCCTGTGAGTCCCTACTGAGAATCAGAGTTAAGGATGTGAAGTTCAAGATCGTTAAGGAACCGGCAACTGAGGAGAGGTATAGTACATGTTGGAGTAACAGTAGGATAGTTGAAGGGATAGAATGGTCAACCTTCCTCTGGTTGAGCTGTACTATCCTATGCTTTAGGAATAGTGCTACCCCTTCCTTAGCTCTTGTTCTCTCACCAACCCCTGATTTTACTCCCACGACATTTCCAAAGCATTCATCCTCTTTACCCTCCAGCTTTGTTTCACTCAGAGCCAGAACATCCAGGTTTCTCTCCTCAAATATATTACCTATCACTCCTCTCTTCTCATCTTGGTTATATCCATACACATTTACAAAACCTGATTGGCTCCGTGTATTCCGTCTTTTAGAAATTGGAATACAAGAAGGGGAGTTTCCAGAAATTGGAATACAAGAAGGGGAGTTTCCAGCCCCTCGCTTCCGACCCCTTTAGCCGCCTTCTACGACACGCAGGGAATACGGAGGTAGAATTCTTTCTTCCTTACCACTGATATATGCAGAAAAGAATGAAAATATGTTCCTTTTAACTAGATCATTTGAGATAGATTATTGGGAACGAGTTGTACGACATTTTCATCCAGGTTAGTGGTGCGTAACTTCCAGCCGTACGACTACCCTCCTTTCCCTCCAAAAGATTGAGTCATTTTATTTGGAGGAGGACACATCCTGTGCCCAACCGCACTAAATAATACAGTGTCCCAAAATAGGACGAAAGCCCACAAGGTTGTTCTGCATGTTGCTTGTGCCAGACACACCAGGAATTTATGTCTCAAGTGTACAGGTAGTCAATTCAAAGGAATAAACATTTAACAACCCACAAAGCTATATTTCCTGGTCCCGGACACTGAAGAAATTTCCAGTTGATCGTCCATCTTAGACAAAATAGTGCCTCTCAGAAATAAAAATGGGATTCACACTGTTACCCATTTTCCTAAAAAAGGTTCACAATTTCTGTGGCTATTTAAGTCGGTATCTTTCCACGACTCTGCAATATCAATGCTCAGCTGTTCCTAAATCTTCCAGTAGTGACAGTCTTCAAAAAAATATGATGGGGCAGGGCTAAGTGTAGGGGTGAGTGTAGGGCTCAGTGTAACAAAGATAAGCCAAATTATCTGACAGG
>JAUUDY010001265.1:2015-16579 GCA_032361765.1 Panulirus inflatus
GGTGAACAAAGGATACTCTTAAGAGAAAGCTGTTTGTAATACTGGGAGGATAGTCTTGTTACAGAAATTTTATGGAGCTTAGTATTACCCATTACTTTGAGAATATACAGTAGTCATTCTGTGATGTAATTCAATCTCAGAACCAGTGTTTCATCACTCCATTGCCATCATCCACAGCTGAGATAACTGAATGCTCATGTATGAGACCTTTTCAGGAAAGATGTTTTGTTTACATAAAAAATACATACATTGTAATGTTGGTAAGAAATATTTTTATTTTCAGTACATTAGCCAGGACAGTAGTTATGAAGCATATATGGAAATGGAATCAAATTTGATGCTTTCTGTGTTTGTTTTATTCTTGCAATTTGATTTCGTGACATTTCATTGTGCAATGTAGATAAAACTTTGGCCACCCCCTTGAGGGGGTTCCCGAAGGGAATGGGCAGCAGACATATGGCTACAAAAAGGAATCTTATGGGTTTTGTATGAAAATCCTAGCAGTTGTCATTTCTTATATTATTTCCTTGCATACAGTGTTGAAATCTCTCTGGTGAAGAATTTTGTTAGTCTGAATGTAAGGGAAGCCATAAAAAAAGTTTTGGCAAACCTGGAACCCAGGAAGTGTAAAGGGAAAAATGGGGATTTTTTTTTATATAATTGCTGGCCTTTTCACAACTGATTATTGAAACTTGAGGAATTAGGGGAATACCCTTAAATATATTTTGCTCAAGACAGTTCTTGCATAATTATGTAGGCCTGAAAATTATTTCACACATGTGGAATTGTAGCTTTTAATGTAAGGGTCGGGTCAGCCAAGTCAAGGGCCTCAGATGTAAATTAAGCATTTAGTGCCCTGCTAATCTTTCTTGGGAGTAGGATCGAATGTGCATTATGCAAATCCTGTGGTTTAGGCCTTGAATTTGATCATGAAATTTTCTCCCAGTATGGTGAAAGTGGGCTCATAAAAAGGGCTGCGTGAAGTAATGTCTTGCTTTAATACCTCTTGTGTGCCCTGCAGAGTATTATAAAATATGATTCATGTCATATTGGTTTCCATTTATTTATTTTTCTTTTTTCTAGAGTTGAAAGAGGAGTTGGTGTTCATAACTCCCCTAATTACCCATTACTGTGGTGGATGAGTGTCATTGGAATTTGAAAATCAGTTCAGTTGATGAATCTCATCATGTGTTCTCTATGGAATAATTAAATTATGTATCATGTGTTCTTTATGGAATTACTTTATAATTTGTAAATGTTTCCCATTAAATATGTCCACTACAGAAGTTCTTGGAGGCAGTAGAACAAATATTATTGCTTGCTAGATTCTTTCATCAGTCTTTCTGAAGACTTGCATATAAGCATAACAGATGGTGACTATGTTTATGGTTTGTGTACAGCCATTGAAAACTGGCTATCTAGCAGGATAAAGCAAATGAAAACTCTGAAGTCTATCATGCAAGAGCATGATTAGAAGTGGCAGATAATTAGCAATGTATATTTTGTATGTTATGATCATTATTTGGTTATGTGAACTTTACAACCACTTTGAAAATTAAATGCATTGTATGGTCAGTGTGGTATGCTCATTGGTTTAACGTTAGTGATAAAGCTAAGAACATAAATATAGTTATGAAATGTAAAATGTATGTAAGTGAAGATAGATCACATGTATGGAAAGTGCTTTAGCATTTAGGCTCATCCAACTGCTTGTGACTACATAAAATGACTAGTGGAAACTGCTAATGCAGTATATTCATTCACATACATAAAGTAACAGTGTTGTACCTAATTATTGTAATTTTGCAGAGTTACATTAGTCATCATAGTGCGTACAATCAGTCTAGGTCAAGTGACAAAACAGTAGAACATTTGTTGTGGAGCGAATTTAAAGGGTGAAAATGTTGATTATTTTTTTAGTGTATCAAGGATAACAGTGTACTGAGCATTACTATAGCATATATTTGTTATGTTGCTTCCAATTTTTGTTTCGGCAATTAGCAACCTACTTGATTTAGCATGTTTCAATAAATTAGTTAGAAAATCAGATTAAAGTGTTATTACTTAGGTATATCTATGCATAAAGTGGGTAAGAAAGACTGAGGGGGCTGACTGGTGGTGGTGATTCCACTTTTACCCCACAAATGAATTCATGGACACTATATTTTTTTTATTTCAAATTATTTCATTTGGAAGAACAAAATGTGTGTGCAAAAGGAGAACGAAATACAATAATAATCATCTTGTAAAGAGGATATAATACTATTAGGTCATCTTAAAAATGAAATATGTCGAGATATTTATTTACAGTGTGAATAATTGCACTTACAGATATACATAAGATTTATAAATCTTGCACAGATCAACATGATATAATCTGAATGGACGACATAACACTCGTAAATATGTACAACAAAATTCTAATGACTTGGCTTTATCTTCATGTTAAAGATCCCAAGGTATGGAACTGTTGCCATTGTGTACACAATATCTATACTGTATATATAATATGTTTGGGGAAGTTGCATGTATTGAAATTTTTAACTTTTTTTTAAGCATGTATTGAATTTCTTAAACTTTCTTTCACACTTAATTGCTGTTTCCCTGCATCTACTCACATCCGTTCTCAATGTCATGTGTAATGCATCATAACCACAGATCCCTATCCACAACTAGGCCCCACAGACCTTTTCCATGGATTACCATGGATGCTTCACATGCTAGTGTACAGTCCACTGGCAGCAGGAAGACCTCTCTGAAGCATATCATTCCAACTCACTCTATCCTGTGCAAGTCTTTCCCCTTCTTGCATGTTCAGGCCCTAATCACTGAAAATCTTTTTCACTCCACTCTTCCATCTCCAATCTGGTCTACCCATTCTTTCTTCCCTCTACTTCTGACATATATATCCTCTTGTCAACCTTTCCTAACTCAATCTCTCCATATGTCCAAACCATTATAGCACATCCATTACAGCTCCCTCGCTCACATTTTTTATCACCACACTTTTACATTTTCATTACTTACTTGATCACACCACATACTGTCTTCAAATTTGGTTTACTGATTTGAATTTTGCTGTCAACCAAATTTCGTATACCTGATTATGTACATTTACTGTAATGCCTTCATTTTATCTAAGCTTTTAGAATGAGGAGCATTCATTACACATGAAAGGTATTAAGTATTCAAGGTAATGAAAGACATAACTGCAATCTGTCTTCTTGAGGTTGCATCAAGAGTGAAAAATCACTTTTGGTGAAGCTGTATCAGTCTCAATTGATGAAACAAAGTACAGTTTTTGTCAAAAACTTGCTTCAAAAGAGTCCATCCTCTCCCTGCTACTTGGTGTAGCATAACCTTTAAGCTGCAGCAACCCTGGTGAAAAGGGTCCTAGGGTTATAAAATAATATTGATAATGGTACTAATAGGCGGCCCACTTAGCCTTTCCTCATTCACAGCTTTACAAATTGGGCATTACACTGAAAGACATCCTGATAATACATTTGTGGTACAGTTTGCCACAAGGATCTGCAATCTAAGATTATGATTTATTTCACCTGGTTGTAATACTAACCCCAATATGTATACTGATCCATTGCACATGAACCTCGGGAAATTTTATGGATACTGTACAACTGTTGAAAAAAGTATTACTCAATGCAATCCTTAGGAAAGCAGTGCACTAACAGTCATGCATTATGCCACTCGGTAACATAAAAGTGCAAGAAAGGAATGGATTGAATAATCAAAAGTATATAAAATCTATAGCAGCCATGAGCCTTGTGTTTGCTTTAAAACACTGGGATACATGTTAACAGTATGTCCTTAAGAGTACTACCTGCAATACTATTGCATTTGAAGACAAAGACATTTTTGCAGTGATTCTCTTTTTATGTAATGGATAAACATAAAATTCCATGCATCTTATGTAATCCCATGGCCAATATACATCTGTGTATTCACCTGAATGCAGTTTTGGTAAAACAAAAAAACACTATATAGAAAAGAAATATTTAAAAACAGATACAGAGGGTAAATGGCTTGGTGAAAATGATCCCTACCATTAAGCTTTTCATTCTCTTATAATAGTTCCTCCTTTGGTCAGATGAATGACAAACTATAAGCCACTTATGCTCTGTTATACTGATACAGCTGACTTACACTTCATAAAAAAAATTTTTTTTGCACTTTTTCTTGCTAAACACAGCAAGCTAAATTGAGAAGAGGAAATATCAGTGGGCTTCAAAGATGTGGATATAATCTGCATGTACCATGAAATACATGAATAATAATATGAAGTTCAGAATCATGCAGAGAAAAGAATTGCTTTTCCAGCATTTGTCTGTGCAACTTTCCTTTTAATTCACACTACTGTATTTAAAACTAATTAGTGTATCATATTCTGCTTTCCATAAATTATACATTCATTCATATAACAAAGGAATGAGTACATGCAAATTAAGCCATTTGTTTTTGTTACTACCATGCTAAGGCAAGAGAAGAAATCACAAAAAAACTAAATAAAAAATTAAACATGTTAACAGACTCTGTCTGCTAATGATTACACAGTGAGTGGGAGGTAAATTTTGGAAAGGTGTATCAATGTCTTAGGACGGAAAGTAGCAGCCTCATCAAGGATCTTGCTCTAAAGATCATAATTTCCTTGCTCCTGTAAGGATCATAACCCCAAAGCTGCAGGAACCCCAATTGATAAATAATAACTATCCTTCATGCATATTTGCCACTTCCTGCATCAGCAAGTTAGTGTCTCCCTTCATTCTTTCTCTCGGAAAGTAACAATGCAAGAGATTTCCAACTCCCAATTAACATAAGAAATGGCAAACATATGGAAAACGCACACATATATTTTTTCCATACATATTTGCCATTTCCTGTGTAAGCGAGGTAGCATCAACAGAGGACTGAGCCTTAGAGGGAAAATCTTCACGTGGCCCCCTTCTCCATTCCTTATTTTGAAAAGTAAATACTGGAAGGGAGGATTTCTTAGCCCCCCTCTCCTACCCCTTTTAGTGGCCTTCTACGACATGCAAGAAATACGTAGGAAGCATTCTTTCTCCCCATCCCAAGAATGTGGCCTTTTTTTGTTTGCTTTCTCGGTGCTACCTTGCTAATGCATGGGGTAGTGATGCTGTTTCCTGTGGAGCGGGGTAGCGCCAGGAATGGATGAAGGAAGCAAGTATGAATACGTACATGCGTATAAATGTATATGTCTGTGTTTCAATATGTATGTATATGTGGATATGTTGATATGTATATATGCGTGCATGGGCATTTATGTATAAATATGTGTACATGAGTGGATGGGCATTTCTTCCTCTTTTTCCTAACACTACCCCGCTGACGTGGGAAACAGTGATATATATATATATATATATATATATAACCCTAGGGATAGGGGAGAAAGAATACTTCCCACGTATTCCCTGCGTGTCGTAGAAGGCGACTAAAAGGGGAGGGAGCGGGTGGCTGGAAATCCTCCCCTCTCGTTTTTTTTTTATTTTCCAAAAGAAGGAACAGAGAAGGGGGCCAGGTGAGGATATTCCCTCTAAGGCTCAGTCCTCTGTTCTTAACACTACCTGGGGATAGGGGATAAACATTTACTGTGCTTTACCTCCTATTACATCACTTATTTCTGCTCTATCATTCCTCCCATGTGCTCTACTCTATATCTTATATCTATTAATTCAGTAGGTGATGTTTTGCTGCCAGTTTTAGTAATTCACAATATTTACTGAGGATATAATAATTAAATGGGAAGAATCATTGACAAAGAATGAAAATGCAGCACTGTATTAAGTAACACTTGACACTGTCATCTTAAAACAAGTGAAGGGGATTATTACTTACCATCTGACTAATGCACACCTACAGCATACATGAAAAGCAATTAATAACAAAAAAGAATCATGATCTAGTGTCTGAATAAACTGGTAAGAAGGGCAAATGCCATATAATTGGAAAAAAGAACTAAAACCACTATCATTATACAAAGGATAATGTATGGCAATCTGTAAATGTTTTTCTGCTGTACAGAGAGAGGAACAGAACAAAACCCTCTACACTAGAGGTCCTGTACAGACTTCAATGTATTCCATGAAATGGTCATCGCTGTCATAGAGTGATATGCAACCTACAACTCATGCTTTATATTTTGATGAACTTTACTTTAAGCTGACTTGCAAAGCACCATAAAAAGATGACAAAATATATATACATTCATTATTCATTGTGCTTAAAAAAAGCTTTATGTAAATTTTTGCCTCATGTCTCCAACCTTTCCTTGACTTGAATGCTTGTTTGTGCATCATTCTCTCCTAGGAAAGGATGAGAAAAGTTTAAACGTCATCATTTTCCTGGTTATACTCTATGGAGCTAAATTTCGAAGATGACTTTTTTATATCTAGTGGTTCATCAAAGTGGCAAGCTTTAATTTCTTTCTAAGCTCCCAAACTTGGATGGTCTTTTTTCATGTAGAATCATTTCTGAGTATTCTAACACAACTAAACACTATGCAGTCAACTGGCAATGAAAGGCATGTATAAAGTACTCACAGCTGGTAATTACATTTGCATACATTTCTGTATGGATCTAGCTGAAGATTTTGCCCATTGCTGTAAGTCTTGAAATCCATGGTTGAGCATCATCATTCACTTCTTGACAGTTTATATATCTCTATTTAACACACTGCTCACTTCCTCTGCCTCACCTCGGCCTCCTTGCTGTTTTCAATTTTGCTTTTCCTGTAAAAGTAATAAGTAAAGTTTTACGATTCAAATAAAATTGGTAGAACAGAGAAATGTATTAGATCATTTGACTAATTACATATTTTGAAAAGTCCTAAAAGCCTCCATTGTTATCATTTCTTTCTCCCTCAGGTTCAAATTCATCTGGTCGAGATGTATTGTACTCTACATTTCACCCTACTGGTTTTACAAAACTAAAACATTAAAACCCTTAACAATAATGTGAACTTTATGTCTGGTCCTAATTATAGTTTTAATGTAATATAAGGTGGAGGTCAAAGGGTGACCAGACATTAAAATCAACACAATTTAATGGTGTCTACAGTAACTTAAGCCTACCCAGCATATTTAATTTGTGTGAATATTATGATGTAATGTCCAACTTTAATCTGCATTCATACAAAGCTACTGTAATGCTGTCTGGGCCGACTTTCGTCTACCTCACACTCACACTTTAAGCATTTTATTTGGGCTAGGATGTCAATAAATGAAGCCTCCAAATAGCTACACCATTAATGTAATGCTGTCTGGACCAACTCAAGCCTACTTCACACTCAATATGCACTTACTTTATGTTTTCTTTGTTCATCTTATATATCCGAGGTATGTTTGCAAAGATTTTTGAATTACTAACTACAATCCCCAGTAAGTATCAACTCATCATTTCATGAATGTGGACTTTTCATCACAGAAATAATAATTCTAATGTGGCACACCTTCACTGTATTAACTGAGGTGAAGACAAAAGTGTTCTCTGTTGACTATACACTTACTGATCGGTGATCTGATCATTGTCAGATTCATCAAAGTTTGCCTTGATGCGGCGCTTCTCATAGATGAAGATGATAACACACAGCAGTACAACCTCTGCTACAATCCCCAGGAAAGGCCACAAGGCAGCATAAATATCTATAACAAAATACACATTAACACAGTAAATATAAGAGCCAGTTTAAGTATAATACAAAAATAGTCAATGAAAACTATAACACTGAGTTTGACTCTGAGGGACAGTTAAACACACTCAAACTCCAGAATTCTCTGTCAGGAATATAGCTTACATAACCTATCAGTCACGCAGCAGAATTCTCTGCCAGATGGAAATCACATGGCAACAACAAAGTTACAATAACATCACGTACTTAACAAACAGTAACATCACTAACTTAACAAACAGTAACTGGTAATTCCTAAACTTTTTCCCCTTAACTGTGGTGGAAAAAAGAAAAAATGGTTTCTGGGTGCTATCGATATAATGAAAAAATGTTTCTCTTATATCCACACATACATCATCAGGTCTTAAAAGGCTGAGGCAGGGTAAAATAAATGAGGCAGATGGGATGTCAAGAGCTTTCCTCCAGCCTGCTTTTGTGTAAAAACATATATACCTCTTTCAAATCAATGAGAACCATGACCAGTGGAAAGCCAGTCACCCTAAGAGGGCATTGGCAAATTACTTAATACTTTCTCCGACGCACTGTCCCTTACCTAGTCAACTGAATGAAATGTGCTATGGGCATCTGTCCAATTTAGAGGGCCTTAACAACCAAGACAATGAAAGTGTGGTAACAATGTCTTAAAAACAATCTTATTCCTTATACTTCCCAAATTTGCACTGCTCTATACTGCTCAGCATGTTTATGTAACCTTAGTTTAAATTTCTTTTCACATCTTGTCTGCATATATGCCACAATATCTGCCCCAAGCTCTGGATTTACAAGTATTAATTTTTTAGTGGTTTTTATTTGTGGCATCAGTTTCTAGCATCATGCAGCTCCTGAACTAATAGGAAGCCTGCTACTAGAGCTACTGTGCATCTGCAGATATATGCAAATCTTCATGCAAAGGCAAATAAATTTTACTTTTATGACCATAATTTTGTTGTTTAAAGTAAGGTTTTTATAACTCTTTGATAATAATTGTCATATGATATGGTATGTTTTTAATTACCCTTCATATTTTTTCAGGAGTCCTTTAAGAATTAATCTGCAAGTTATTCCACTGCATCTTTTGTAAAAATTAATTCAATGCCTAAGGAAGCACAACATTAAAAGAAAATTATTCATAACAAAAGTGAGACAAATAACAAAATATCAAAACTGCAACTTATGTCATGTCAAAGTTATCAACTGCAAATGCCACTCTGCATGCATTTAATTTTTCTTTGTTTTCAGCTAAATTAGCTGTTGATGATGACTATGCCAACTGCAAATTAGAATTATGTTTCTCTAATACTATCAAGTAATTCTAAGCACTTTCAGGTCACTCTCAAGATGTAAAGGCACTATGACCTTTTAACTATTCCTTAATGTAAATGGTTGAAATGTAAAATGGATAAACAGAACTTTCCAATTTATCAGCTTTCTTTTTAAGTCAAGCACAGATAAAATGGCACAGTAAGTGTGTTACAGTTACACATGTAAGAATAATAAAACAAATAATAACGAGCGAGGTAAGACTACTAACTGACTGGATGATTGTTTTTACCTTTGACCCGTACATTAGTAGTTGTGTTCAGCTGGATGGAGAACTGGGAGACGAGACAAATGTAGTTGCCATCATCTGATTTCATCACTGGCTTGATCAGTAAGGTGGCATTGGAAACACTGTATTCATTGTCAGACAGAATCAATCTTGACGAGTTGATAGAATCTTGAACTGGCTCACCATCTAAGTTATTCAAAATATCAAACACAGGGTAAAAATCTATGGAAAATCAATGCACTTCTAAGATCTTTATGTCATTCTATTAAGACAAACTCCTGTTTTATTCCCATCCTCAAGCTATATTCTATGAAAGGAAGTACAAAGAAATCTGCTTCTTTCACTCTTTGCCAGTATCACACTACAGGGAGCTCCAACAGAAGGGGTTTAAAGGGAAGGTAGGTAATGTAAGGAACTATCTTAATCTTAGGTGCAACCATTTATGACAGACACTGACCAACAGTATACTGTTGTTAGCACATGGTTTCTAGAGGCCTGTGAAAAGTAGTGTAAGTAGTACAAACATTAACAATACAGACAAACTGAAAGAAAAATATGATTGACCAAGTACCTTAATACCATAAAAAGAAAAGCGATGAATTACATACTTTTGAGCCACTGAACTGTTGGGTGAGGTATTCCATCCACCTGGCAGCTGAGGGACAGCTTGTCATTCTCTAGCACTGTTGTTGATTTGGGCAAATGTTTATGTAGAGTCAGTTCTGAAAAATATTATACATCATAAGTATCATGTGACCTTTCTTTGTCCATCCCTGGTGCTACTACATCAATGTGGGAATCGGTGATCAATTATGAAAAAAAACGTATTATGTATCTACACTGCTAATGATGAGGTTAAAATACTTTACCTGTTGAGATATAAAAATTCATTTGAGTCATGAAACGAAATTCAACTACAATACTAATTTCTATAAATTTCTTACATCACTGTTTCTATCTATAACTGAATGGCATGTGCAGAATTTTCCTTAAATATCTGTCTAATATCACATGCTTCTATGTCAAACATCCCAAACTAGTTAACAAATTCTGTACATTGTTTTGGTACCAAATGAAGCAGTTTCCATTTGCTACAAAAAGAAACAAGACTGTGTAACAACAGTTGACTTAGAAACTGTACATGGGGAGGAAGGGGCAAGAAACAGTAAGAGAAAGAGAAAAACCAAAATATAATTGTAAGACCTGGATGGGATATCTGAAAGGCTTTTATGTTCAGCCAAAGCAAGTACTTTTACTCTTTCTTCCAGTAAACATAGTACAGGCAAAAGTATGTCTCAACTAAAGCTATGTCAGTTGAGAAGGCAGGTGGGTTGAGGTCTTTTTTCATCTAAGGATCCTAAACATAAGATCTTGGACTAACTGGATGATCACTTGCCTATAGACCTAATAATTCTAACATTCTAAATGGAAAATCCAACTATTATCTGGTAATCATAAGAATATCTTCATCAAATAAGGAACAGAAGGTAAACAAACATATTAACACACATCATTGAGAAGACAGGCTTAAAAATACGTATACTGTACAGGATGAACAGAATGTTTTGCATCAGAAATATTTAAAAATACTACAATGTGATTTTTCAAATATCGAAAACCTCGCTAACGCGGGATACAGCGACAAAGCACATAAAAAAAAAAAAAATAATGAAGAGCTATCAGCCGAATATTTTTATCTCACCTTGCCACTTCAGGAAGAGTAAAAAGCTGAGTACAACCAAGATGGGCAGAAATATGTGCTGCACTCCAAGATGGGTGATCCCGTGCCAGATCACATATGCTCTGAATGACTTGACTATTTATAGTCTTATCTGGCATGTGCTGCACAAATGGTAGCAAAACCTCCTTCAGTGTAATGAATCGAATTTGCGCATCATCAATGTCAGCCACCCTGAAAAGACTTGCACAAAATATAAAGGTAGTTAGTGACTATACAGCCTCATCACACCTATTCCCTCTATTGGCACCTGTACCTCTTGATGGTGATATAAAAAGTTCAAATAATCTATATTCTATGGAAACTTTCTTATATTCTGAAATAGACATGGTCCAATAAACTGCTATTCTTTACATTCAACGCTATCTCAGCCCTAAAGATGCAAACTCTTCTTCCACACATTTCTCAGTGCACCAAGGACGTTATTACCCTCTCCTATCCAATTGCTCCTTCTAGCCTCCATGGTTCCAGCAAGAAATAACATCATTCAAATAATGAATAAAAAGTCTGTGGTAATGAATGCAGCACACTGGCTGCACAATGGGCTTAACCAAGGTATTTGAGGCAACCAAGAGAAACCCCACAGAGAGAACTGTAGGGCTTAGCTGTGGATAGCGGGTTGTGATTTTGGTTTATTACACACAACAGCTAGAGAAAGGATGTAAGAGAAATAGGCCTTTTCTTCATCTGTTCCTCATGCTACCATGCTAATGTGGGAAACAGCAAGCATGACATAAAAAAAATATCAGTAATAATAGTGCTGTCAATGGACAGATCCAGGGCATGTGAAATGTCTAGGGTAAACCATGGAAAGGTCTGTGAGGCCTGGATGTGGATAGGGAGCTGTGGTTTCAGTGCATTACACATGACAGCTAGAGACTGAATGTGAACGAATGTGGCTGTTTTGTCTGTTTTCCTAGCGCTACTCTGCTGAAGCGGGGGTAACAATGCTGCTTCCTGTGGGGTGGGGTAGTGACAGGAATGGATGAAGGCAAGCAAGTATGAATATGTACATGTGTATATATATATGTATATGTCTGTGTATATGTTGATATGTATATGTATGTATATTTGCGTATATGGGCGTTTATTATCCCTAGGGATAGGGGAGAAAGAATACTTCCCACGTATTCCCTGTGTGTCGTAGAAGGCAACTGAAAGAGGAGGGAGTGAGGGGCTGGAAATCCTCCCATCCCGTTTCAATTTTTCCAAAAGAAGGAACAGAGAATGGGGCCAAGTGAGGATATACCCTCTAAGGGAAATGGCGAATATGTACGAAAAAAATGGGCGTTTATATACATATATGTGTATATGAATGGATGGGCCATTCTTCGTCTCTTTCCTGGCACTACCTCACTGTTGTGGGAAACAGTGATAAAGTATAATAAAAAAAAAAAAAAAAACAAGAAAATCCACAATTTGTACCATAAAAAAAATTCTAGAACGTTAGTTACTTATCTAACATGACAGGGGTTGTAAGGCCAATGATATTGGTATTCTAGCCGTACTTGTATGATTACTCATTTCCTACCATCAATTAAACTGGGAGGCATGGTCTCTCATTATCCAGTGATGCTTTATGCCACAAGCAACCACAGTTAACATCATGAAAGAATTCTAAGGTGTGTTACCCATGTAACAAGATGGGGGAAGGTACGGCCTTAACATGTACATTTGGTGTTCCCTAAGCAAGTCAGTGATAGTCTTTAGGCCACTAACAACTCCGATGATGGTTCAGTGATCATTCACAATTTGAAATGACTGCAATCCAAGCCATGCTCATCCTAACCTAACCTAAGCTGAGATTAAAGGTTAGAATAGGGTGGCTATTGGCCTAGACTGCTCCCCCTATACTCTGTCCTGCTGTATTACATTCCTTTGAGGCAACGGTAACACTTTAGCCCCTGTTGTCTAAGCTAGGCCACTGAATTCGCACAACTTGAACACGAACTATCGGTACTTATCCTCGGTTCCTACATGTCTAACTACTATCCTAGTCTTGCTCTCGTCTACACTTATAAAAAAAAATATCCGTCCATCCTATTGCATATCACCAAAAACATTAGATTTAGGTTCCTTAATGAATGAATCAGAAGTGAATCAGGATTCTTTACCTTCATCATACGAATACCGAAAATATAAAGCAGAACTCTGCCATAATGTTTATAACAACAGGTCAGTCACGGGTTTCTATACCCCTTTCCATGTTCAACGCTAGCATATAAAAGATGACTGATTTTCCTTACCACCAGGTACATTTAACTCCATATTCACGGCGCCTCAGCTCCTGTAACATGTTTCCTCTTTCGTTAGATTTCATTATCTTTAAATGAAGAAACACCAAAGTCAACAAGCAACCCTCACAACAACAACAATAAACGCTGCGGCTTCAGTGTCAGGCTGGGGGTGCGTTTAGAGTAGTCCCAAATCTAGAATGAAGTTCCTAATTCTTAAATTTTCTCTTTCGTTACAACTCTAACATTCTTCAAAAGATAACTTATTCTTTAATTACTCATTATAGTTGTTAATTTGCCAATTGTTTTATATCAGTTTGTAATCTCCCGTCAGCTTCAACTAATTCCTATACAGGATTGGTTATCGAAACGCACCCTCGGGTTTTAACCTTCCATTCCCTATGCCTTCAACAGCAGATGCCAATTATACTATTTATATTTCTCTTTCAGAAGTAATTCTTGATAAAATTTCTACGTCTACACCCAAATAGTACACTCTTCAAATAAGCTCTATATTCTACTAATTGTTCGACTCCAGTTTATAACTTTTCATAAATGCAATTCTACGTGGCAATCAATGTTTTGGTTACCGATGTAGCCCGTTATTATTTTTTCATGTAATTATCTACAACAGACATGCTTTATTAGCTTCAATATTTGTGACGCTTTTAACATATGTATAATCCAGTTGTTTATTGACATAAGTCTCTTCGCATATGTTGACCTTCATTACGTGAAACGATGGTAACAATAATGTCATACTTGGTACTTACATCACGAACCTAAACTAGGCAACTAGGTAGCTCAGTAGTCAGCCAACTGTAGGAAGGTTGGTAACGTTCCTCACTCGTCCCACATACCTGTTGATTATAGAAAAACAATAACCTGAGAATTTTTTTATTCGAGAATTGCTGGCGACATACCTGTGCTACTGGCCGGTGTCGCAATAAAAAGTGTGAATCTGTATAATGGCCATCTTACCCAACTTCACATTACGCAAGATAGTCACTAATATATTGCCATTGCTATGATCTAATTTTTATAACGTTTCCTCTTCAGGGTATTGACTATACCAGCAGACCATTTAGTAACCAGTTAACGGGTTAAACCACCACTGGCATCAGTATTCCCGTTCACATAGTAATGAGTGGTTATGTCGATTCACAAACTTGGGAGGTGAGTACAGACAGATTGGGTGGTTGTGCATTTATAGTTGCCGTCACCACTACTCCCACCTCAGATTGAATTGTTGCTCCTACACAAGAACAAATTTATATTGCAGCATTTTTGTTCCGTTTTTTGTACATGGCTTCTTTCTGTTTGTCATACTTCTTATATATG
>JAUUDY010001376.1:0-11456 GCA_032361765.1 Panulirus inflatus
TCTCATGTGTCCAGCTTAGCCTTAGAAAGAACAGCTTATTTGCCTCCGTATTTTAATCCAGAAGGCTGGAGATGTTGACTTGCTAGTGGTAACAGTAGCAACTAACGAGACAGATGGTTACCACCGCTTTATGCGTTCTCTCCATGTGTATGATCTTAACGTCAAGGTGAGTTTCTTTTGGATTGAACATGATTTATCTTTCTAGTAAATGATATGAAGTCACCACCATAAATCATTCTCATGGAAAATTATTTTTATCTAGAAATCTGAATTATGTTTATAAAGAACTGTTAATTACTTTCTGGAGCAATATGATTTGTGGAACTTTTTTGTTTTACTGCTTTACAGTCATGTGTCCAGGGAACTGAAATTTCACAAGAAATCTAGATTAATATTTCATTAAAACACTTCTTAGATGAATGCCACACAAGCTAAACTACTACCATTTCAGACAGTAAGAATAATAGTTTACATTTCAGCATCACAAGATAATCAGAACAACAACACTGGAAGCTCAAGATCCAGGTTGGCAGTAATGTTGAATGCCCTGGATTTCATATTCTATAAATTTTCAGTTGTTAGAAGCTCACATAGCTTACAATGAAAACTAACAGAACTTTGCTTTGTATTTATTATCAAATTCATGTTCTAACCATATTCATACATACTGAGGTATTAAAAAGGTATCCATCATTCCTCTGCTCCATTAGTGCATTCCCTACTTTCATACATAATGTATACATTTACTGGGAGGACCATATCATCCTCTTTCCTTATTCTTCACATGTGTTCTATTCAAAGGGGACTTTAACAAACAGATAACAAACAGTACTTCACTGTGTCACTCAGATATGTAAAAGATTGTCTTATGGACTCTCAAGATGATATGCCACACAATCAGTAAAAAAAAAATAAATGAAAAAATATACCAGTAATTTTCTATAAAATAAAGGAGCACTAACCTGCCCTTAAACACATTATCCGCCAAAAGTCCTGTAAATTCTGTGTCCACCGCAACATATGAAGCTGACTTTAAGTCAGCTAATATTTGTGGGAGAAGGTGGTCAAAGTTATCATTGGTAACATCTACCATTCTGCAGGTATGGTAGACAAAAATCTTGTTTCACCTGTAAACACCATAAATAAAAAATTCACTAAGAAAATGATCAAGCAAATTCATCGCATCATATCCTAAAAGTTCTTATATCTAAGGATTCACAGTGGCTGCAGTGCATATGCATCCTACCTTTGAAAAGTATGATGTAACAAAACCACTGACAACCACTCATGGCTGAACCTCATACAGTACTTAAACATGAAATTCATCAAAGTTCTTTCTCATTTAAAACAAAAAATAGATCTTTCCCAAGAGGATTAATGTCTCTACTTGGGGCAATGCACCTGTTTCTAGCAGAGTTTATTGTTGAAGGAATGGAGGTTATATTCATTCGTCCTCTAGAATAATACCTTCCTGTCCTGAAGCCCCCAGGATAGGCGACTACCATACTGGACATGGAAAATCACTGCTTTACCTTTCAGTCAGCTCTCTCTTTCTCTCTTCCCCCAATATCAATCAAATTTTATTATTCCTTTATCCAACTGACAAATTAGATGGCATACACTATCATTTATTGAGTGCATTTCCGCTAATTTTGTCATTTCACACACGACACAATACTTACTAAAGGGTGTAACTAACACATTTCTACTCGGATAATTTACATCAAGATAAATCTCAACTCCTTGGGGGGGTTAGGCGAAGTTTTCATGAGTTCTGATGACTGTTATTTAAAAAGTATATCACATACTTTTACATTCACCCAACAAATTTCGATTCTAAAAACCACTACCACCGTAACCCCAGAGAATGGACTACGATTCTAACTCATGCTCAGCAACATAATCACCATATACTAAAAATGAGATACAATTATTAGGTACTCGTAAAGGCATTACATGCAAGTGTTTGGTACCATCATCACGTCCTACTAAATAAGCAAAGTCATTTAATATCTAAAGAGTTTCGATTCGTGACTCCATCGATTATGTGCTATCACTTCTACTGCGTTTTGATATTAATCTCAAAATCTAAAAGTTGTTTCGTGCCACAAATATTTATTGAAAATATATCGTTTGTCCCATCGGTGCAGACAGGACGGCAAGATGACCACTGATACAATTATTAGATACGATAAACACAATACATACACGCATTTGGTACCATCACCACCCTTTACTAAATAAAGTCTGAGCATTATACTACCATCCTCTGGCAATTTCACCGACTTACTAACTTTGATTATTCCTCATTTACGTCGATTAACTTTTCAGCCATCTGTTCAAACCTTTTACCAACTTAGTTGTCATGGCAGCGAATGCCGGTAACGAACAGTACAGACGACTAATATATCCAGCAATCAAAACACTAAAGAACGCTACTAGTAACCTGAAGAAAATACAAGTGATCAGTATTTTCCTGAAGCAGTTATGTACAAATGATTATTAATAGAATGCTATGAATCTGTTTGGACCAATTAGATACTGAAATAACTTAGGAAAATAGATATGAAAGCAAGGAAACGTAATTCCATTACGAAAGGTATCAATTTCACCAAATAGAATATGAAGTTGCTAAAATTGCTGTAAGATGTATATTGAGAAGAATGCAAATAAAACATTATAGTGCAGATGATAGAGGTTTGTGGAAAAAAGAAAATGAGTTATTTAGAGTAGAACAATTTATCCATTTCTGCTGAATACTAATTCGTAGGGCAATTCTAAGTGAATTTTCAAAATCATTCTTAAAGATATTGTAAGTATACATGTTATTCAATTAATACTACAAAATTATTAAAGAAATGTAATTCAATTTCAATCTTAGTTCTAACACGTTCGCTCAATGAGTTCGCTATCTGTTATGTGCGTTTGTTGCACATGTTCATTTGGTTTGTTTCATGGCCAATATTACAAAATTCTATTGACCTCGTAATATTAAGGGCTATGATATCAGAGTATCTCTGCAATCAGTTGAGGTCCCTTATTTTCTAATGTTTTGGGACGGATACCAGTAAATGAGAGTTCATGTAAGAGGTCTTGGAACGGGCGATATGTTGGATCCAACTTGGAATTCTCTGCTTTTGTCAAGTCTCTATTATGGTTAGGTCCTTAAATTGAAGAGTTGATCCCACCGTTAGCGTTTAGAACTTCTAAGTCAGATTCTGTGGTAATTTATTGAGTTTGGTCCCATATTTTATTGGGATATGTCTAGTTGATTAAGTTCTAGGTTAGCTCATTAGCCTGGCTTAGTTTCAGCCCTTAGGGTAGATCTTGAGTTGCTTATGATAGGTGTTCATGTATTCTGTCATGTTCATAATGTTTTTGGTTAAGTCCTTGAGTTTGGGCAGGTCCTAGGTCGTGGCCTTAGGACCAACAGCAACAACAAAGAAATCAGTTAAGCTTTGTTAGTTTATGTTATTTCCTTTATTTTCAAAAGGATCAAAGGAATGGGCCGCTGGAATTTTCTTCGAATGCTTGGTCATCTGTTCTCAACCATACCTTGCCTTGCAGGTTATAGCTAGATGCATAAAAGCTGAATGAAATCGTCTGGCATTTGCCAGAATAAAATCCCTGAAGTTGGCGGCCACAGGGAGGGACTCCTCCCCTGCAGCAGTGTCCCAATCTCCTTGGTGGGCCCTGCCCATAAAAGTAAACAAAAGGAAAATATATAGAAAGACTAGAAAGAATACTGCCCATGTATCTCTATCACTTCAAAGAATACCGGGAGCTGGAAATCATCCCCTCCTGTGTTACTTTCCAAAAGAAAGTACAGAGGAATGAGCCACAAAGGATCTTTAACCCTTTTTGGCTCAGACATGTACTGAATATTGCCTCCCTCGTGGAAAGAAATATATATAAACAATCAATATACCTATTTTCTATTCAAGTATCTATTTTCTTTATAAGCTACCTTCAGTTCATGAAACATGAAGCTAAGTCCAACAAGAATGCATAAGCAAAAAAATTTTTTTTTTTTTTTAGCCCTATTAGTCTGGCCTTAAAAAGAATACCCACATACTCCTTCCTTAAATTTGTTTCTTTACCCTCACCTCAGTCACCACAGGTTTTTAAAATATGGGTCTAAACTAGCCTTGTCTCATATCTCAAAATATTTCACAAAGTTGGTTAAACTCATACAGCCTGCAAGGTATTCAAATCCCTCAACAAAGACTAGGCTGCCCTATTATAAAATTAACACAGGTAAATAGGTTACAAGTTCATCTGAAATTTATTTTATTAATATTTATTATAAAATGATTATTTGTAATACAGTAATACTGTGTTACATAAAACATAAATACAGATATCTTTGACACAATTCCTTATTCCAATGTTGTGCATTGTTGAAGATGTTATATTGGGTAGTCTCTAAATTATTTAAAGATCCACATGATCAGCATTATCAATGGAGATCCCTTAGGGAACAAGCTACTGTAAAAATCTTTCAAAAGCACAAAATCCATTGTGTGGAATGTTATTCAAGGAAACAGTAAAAGAAGATAAGCTAAAACACTGAAATGCTTTAGTGCTTGTGGAAAGAAATAAACTGCATACGTTCATTTATTCTTCAAAAGGTACCAGTCAAAACTTTGGATTGTTCCTGAGAGTAAAAGATGGTTCAAAAAAAAATCAGAACTTTGCACTGATCATTCCTAAGCTACAAACTGATGATAAACTAATTCTTTTCCATTTGGAAGATCTGTCCCCTTAACCGTCTCCACTAAAACAAGGATCCCAGATATATCTTTCCACTGACATGAATATCTCAGACTTTTTCACTTGGATGACCTATGATCTTAATCTCTTTTACTTAAAAACATTTCTGGCCTTTATTTCCATTCAGTTGCAGACCTTATATTTTAACCCTTTTCAATCAATATAGGATCTCTGAATTTCATTACTTCTAATCATACAGAGTCATCAACATTACCCCTCATTGTATGAGGATGTTAACTAATATTTAGCCGAGATTCTCCAGGAGTAATGTTTTCCACCTGGTAAGCATCCCTATCAAAACTATTCTGTCCACTATTATCTTCATTGATTGAACTGTGAAAGAAAAAATATCACAGACAGAATGGACTGATGGTAAGGTAAAATTCCCTAACCCACACATATCCTGCTTGTTATTTGGTTGTGGAGTGGAAAATTTAACAGACAGGATGTCATATATAGATTACAGGGCAACACTTATCCAACATGCATGTGGAAAGATAACATGATAGGATTTAACTTCATACAATCACCCATTACATGGATAACTTAACAAACATTATATGTGTATACAAATTACAAAAAAATTACAAAAAGATAAATCAAAATATTCACCAATTAAACAATAATAGGGCGACTAATGACATTTCCAATTAAAACTTGGTCATTTTCTGTAATTTTTTATTAAATTATACTAAAGCACATGTTATTTACTATAGTGCACGTTGAAGAATGCTAAAATATTTCAATTTTCTTAGATATCTCAACAACACACATATTCCTGTTCCCTATCTATTCCTACTATAATCTACATATTCTCCCAGCCAGAAAAACAGAGAGACAGAGACACTGAGGGAGAGGGAAAGGAATTCATTCAGCCTTCTTTTTTCGTCTCCCACGACCATCTTGAGTACTGCCAGCTCGCTTTCCTGACTTGATGTAAAGTCCTCTGGGCCTGCCTTTCTTTCGCTCTGCTCGTTCTTTTTCTTCTAGTTCTTGATTTTCACGTTCAATTAGAGTGATTAGTGTATTGCATCGACGCTGGAGCTCCAACGCTGTTCGACTTTTGATAAACCAATCAAAACGGAACTGAGGTGCAGATCTGGGCAACAAGTAACAAGGCATTAGACAATACTACCATGTAAGTGATCTGCAAGTTTCATGCTATTAAGGGTATTGTCATATGTCCTTACCATTCTAATATAGACTTTTCCCAAAACCACCTGAACACATCATTCAATAATATATATCACATATCCATCCTATGACATGAAGCTTCAATACTTATGAAAAAATGCAATCAAATGTAAGACAAAGAACAACAGTTCTACAAAGTTTTCATTTACAATTATACTTAACAAAGTTATACATAGCATATCATAGCAATTATCATATACCTAAGAGCAAATTTCAAATGTTAGTGATAATGATTTAACTGTCAGTGACATTAAAGCACCTTGGAATAAACCATTAACTTCCATATCTACTATATTCAAACATGAGTACCTCAAAACCTAATATGTACCAATTAAAATTGTTCCATTTCCTTCCCACACCATATCTGATCTATAATAATCTTTCATCATTTTGGTGACAGCTCATTACATTCAGTGACAGAAGTACCTGTCAACCCAGATTAATGGTAAATGAAAACAAAAATCAAACATGTGCCTTCAACAACATTATTTCAATCATAAAAAACTGAGAAATGTGTATGTGTTTATGAGAGAAGATAAAGTAGAGGGGCCTGCCTATGCTATCTAGCAGAACTGCAGGAACTTTGTAATGGTATAGAGATTTCAAATTTTAAAATACACATGAAAATGCTAGCAGCAAATAATACTATATCAGCAGATATGTGTAGAGAATGACTCAGGCCTTACCTAACAGCTGCTCTTAATTCCTCATAGACGTTCTCCTTATCAAATCCTAATTTGTGGAGCATACATACAAGGAAACGATCCTCTTCCTCTGTGTAGTTTTTTCCTTTGTTTGTTCCGTATGAGATGCGTAACTGGTGAAATGGTGCTCTATATCTAGCCATCTGAAAGGAGGGTATAATTTCATCATCTGCTACTATGAGACCATTAATCTTGACATGCAATATACTATGAGACCATTAATCTTGACATGCAATATACTATTAGAGACTTTATGATGTGGATATATTCTCAGGGTCAGGCAAGACTGACATATCACTGCTCAAGAATAAGTTAACAGTTTTGCCTTCAAAGGTAGGCATATTTGTTTACTATGGTAAAGAACTGGTTATTCTGTTAACAATTAACCTAACTCCTCCTACTTTGGAGACTAACATACCAAGAGAACTGGAATTAAGCACATTATTCTCATTAAAGCCACAAATCTTGCAAATTACTTCATGAATGGAAAATTGCAATCTATTACATCATAAATTTTATTTGCTGATAATATTTCTCACCTTTGCATCAAGTGCCTTCTTGATTGATGCCCTGCGCTGGATTTTTGCCTCACCCCTCTCAATTTGTGCAAGAATCCGATCACAATCCTGAAGCTCTGAGCAGCGTTCCCAAAATACAGCTGAATACTCCATCACCTCCTCAGGAGTTTTCCCTTCAACCTCCTGTAAAGTCAAAAAGAACATTATATTCTGGACCACATTGAGACTTTTCATGTAATAAGATACATTTTGTTCATTATTCAATTCAAATATGGAAGAAAAGCAATGTGAGATGTAATAGGTTTTCAAAGGAAAGATAATAAAAAGAAATGTAGGATTGTGGTCATCGAAGATAAAGTTGAGAAAAAAAAATCTATGCAGAGGGGTGAATCTAAGCATGATGTGTCATACCTATAAAAATACACATACAGGTGTAGGAAATGTTCGACTTGATAAACCAATCAAAACGGAACTGAGGTGCAGATCCTTATGTAATGTCATAGTCTCTCCAAAGCTGGAACAATTGTAAAAGATTTTTAGCACTGTATGGAGTTATCATAAAAAAGCAAAGGGGACAAAAGTGAATGCTCAAGTTATAAAGGTATGTCTCTTGAGCATACCTGGTTATTTGTATAGTAGAGTGGTGAAAGGCATAAATTTCATGCACAGGAAACGAATCAGGAAAAATGACATGGATTTATGAGTGGTGCAGGAGAGGATCAAGTGTTTACCTGAAGAATTTGTGAAAAATACTTAGAAAAAGAGAGGAGTTTGTGTTTGACATCTGTGGATCCAGAGAAAACACATGATAGGGAGATTACATATGCCTTGTGGAAGGCTATCTGAAGCATAGGGGTTTTAATAAAAAGAGTAAGGTGTATGTGCAAGAGAATGGTTCTAAGTGAAACTGGGTCTCCATTGAGGCAGAGTGATTGGGTGGTGGGTGGTACATATTATGCTAGGGGTAGGGGAACCTGAGAGATGGGTTTGTTTCTGTTGTCAGTAAAGCTCTGGTGGCAAACTCGAGAGAGAAACTGCTGAGGCTAGTGTCTAAGTATGGGCGAGAGAGTGAAAGGAGTCAGTTGAGAAACAGGTTGGTTTGAGTGTGACTTTCAATGGAAAGAACTTGGAAGAAATAGAGTGTTTTAAATACCAGGGAGTAGAAGTATGGGAGCATAATCATTAATTGGGTGAGAGGGCATTTGTCCTGGGTGCTTTAAGGAGTGTGTGGAAAGAGGTGAGGGAAGGTATATATGTTTGCTGGCAAAGTAGTCCTAGTGGTGTAGTACAGATGAGAGGCAGGCCCTAAATACGAAAGTAAGGGAGAGGGAGAATGCTTGGAAATGAAATGCTTAAGGAGAAAATGTGGTGTGAGGATGGATGACTGAGTAAGAAATGACAAGGGAGGAGCTAGGTGTAGTAGGAAGAAGAGTATGAGAAAGAGCAAAAGAAGATATGCTGAAATGGTTAGGAGATATGGATAGGATAATGGATAAGAGGCTCACTAAGAGGGTACACCTGAAAGAAGTGGAGGAAAAAAGGTGAAGACTCCACTGCTGATGGGAGAATGAAGTTAAAGATGCTTTCAGTGATCAGAGCCAGAACATGCGGAAAGGTATGGGGTATGAATGGGATAGTGACTTTGAGTGATATGGTATACAAGGGACAATGTACTGTCAGTATGCTGCATTGGGACATGCCTGTGAATTTTGCACTGAGATGTGCTAAGGTTTGTTTATGTCAGTCAAATCATCTTTGTGTCATCTTCTGACTGGCCAAAGGTGGATCAAATACGAATGACATGCCAATACCATAGATGAATGGACAACAAAGGGTAGAACGGCCAGCAGTTCACAAAAAACACCAGGGGCAGGAAGGTCCTACTACCTAAGTTTCTTGGAGAATGTCTCAAAAAATCACATGCTAGCAAGAGCAATCCATAGGGGAAAAAGAGTATACACATATTGTAATTACACTTAAAACTTACCTTGGCAATGTTTTCAATGTCATCTCGGCCATATTTTTCATTGGCCTTTATGAACTGGTTGAAGTCTCGCTTACTCCAATTAAGGAAACCCTGTGTAAGAAGATGATCTCGTTCCTCCATCTCCTCCTCTGTTACTGGCTCTGCTTCATCAATCTTTTGTTGTTCCTCCCTCTGGATGCGAGCAGCTTCTCCCATGAATTCAGGATTCTTGGGTACCTGCAACAAAGAAATTAGTCATTGCAAGAATTACATTGTAAATTCCTTCCTGCTCCACATGTGCACAGGGATTGGCTCCTACTGTTCTAAAGGATATATCATGTTTCAATCACATAATGATATTAAGGTCAAAAATAATTGCACAGTGAAAGTACAATGCATATCTTTTAATCCTGTAAAAGGCCCTTTTTAATTTCAAAGTAAACAAGGTTTCCAATCTAATAGAAATTTCAATATAGAATACTATTCTTTCATACTTTGGAATATCAATATAATACATATTAATAAATATATATCATAAAATCCTTTATATAATAATATGATACTATACATATGTAATCCAGCTCCTTAACTTCTCTAGAGAGACATTTACATGAGCTGAGCAGCCTCACTAAATGGATATTTACAAATCAAGTGTTGCAGCTCTATGTAGAGGCTGCCTGCCATGCATAGGTGGTTGCTGAGGTGTCACTGTGCAATGATTTCTCCCCACACTTGGTAATCCATTTCACCATGTATATATTTTGTCAGCTGTGTGTGTGTGTTAGGGGAGGGGGGAATTTGTGTGAGTGTGTTAGGGAAGGGGGGGAATTTGTGTGTGTGTATATTTTTGAAGTGTGAGGCTGGGATGATGTCATGTACTGTATATATTTATGAAGCAAACAGGTTCCTTCATCACTTACTGGGAAGTGAGCAGTCAAAACAAGGCTAGATACAAATGATTACTAAAGTAAACAACATTTTATGGAGCTAATTTCTAAGTTTGGAATCTTAGCCAAAATACATGCCAAGGAGCACATAAAAGCATCAGCAACACAGTGCAGGTATCTGAAAGGTACACAAACACATACGGCTAAAAGTTCCTAGGAAAAAAAAAAATGAAACACCTAACAAAACATTACGGTCACTTTGCAAATAACATTTCCTTTCAACCATGTGACAAAGAGGTACTCTTTAATTCATCCTTTTTCAAAATTACAATACTGTCATCAACTTATAGCTAACCCATTCTATAAAATACATGTTGAAGCTGACAATGTGGCCTCTCCAAAGTAACACAAAAAGCTACTCACTTTGTAGCTAACAGTCTTCCGGTAGTAGTATATTTCTTTATCCAAAAGCTCAAACAATCTTGGTGGGAAGAACTGAAAATCTTGAACAACAGGCTGCTTGGGTGGTCGTGGTGCCTGAAGCAACATGAAGGATAAAATTAAGCTATCTTATCTATAACCAATAATTATGAAAAATTTTAAATACACCTATGTTAAATAGCATGCAAATTTAAAATATTATCAAAAACATTTTCTTATAGTCAGGTTTTTATGCAAAATGGGTAAAAAAAAAGCTCCTAAAAGTTGATTTTAGAGTAATCTGAAAGATAAATTTACTTGTTAACATAGATATATAATTCTTAATTCATCACATGACATCATCCACTACTAACATACAACACCTAATTTTTGCACTTTCTGCATGTTTCTTTTTATTTTCCAATTTACAAACAATTAAATTTATGAACAAGAACCAGAAACATAACCCATTCATAAGTCTGAGGCCCCACTACTGGCTTTTCTTGGTTTGATGAAACAACATAATACAAACCAAAAATGACTTGGAAAATACAACTCAAAACAGTACTTTCCTGTAACCACCAGTGATTTAAAAAACAAGAATAATGAAGTATTACATGGGATGTGCTGATGCAAAATATAAATCTTACTAAAGATTTAATGGATGGCTACAGAAAACAGCTGCTACTTCAGTTTCACAAGTTTTGCTCAGTCACTTATCAGACTCATCAGATAAAGTAAATCAAATTCAAAATTTGTATGACCCTCCATGCTAAAAGATACAATACAGAGCTCAAACATACAGGTTATTCCAACACATAATAAAGAAAAAATCAACTGGTAGGTGCTTTGTGTTTCCCTCTAGTTCTGTGGCTGAGATACAGGAAAACTTACCTTTGGTGCCTTGGGTTCTGAGACTCTGAGTGCTTCTCTGAAATATGCATCAACTGCATAATTTGCCTTCCTCTCTCGCTTTGGAGGTTCAATCCACATT